>JASGCC010000995.1:0-46309 GCA_030067915.1 Hydractinia echinata | reverse complement strand
ATAAGGTCAAAGTCCAAAATCAGTTCAATTAAGTCCCAGTCAATCGTTTCACTGTTAAAAGCGATGCAACCTAGTAATGTCAGAAAATATCGCTAAATACATGTTGTACGAATATGTGACGCAACCGTTGTAACTCAAACGGACTGATACCGTTAGAAAGTCAATGAAATGTAGTTTTTGAAACTGTCTCTATTTCTTCAGCGCGTGCTAACGGCTAGGATTGGTCCACAGTAAAAAATGACTTATTTATCTAAATTTTTAAATAAAGCGCTACCACAGCGCCCAGTGTAATCGCTGAGTTCCAGCAATCATGTCAAATTAAGAAGAATGTTATTTCTTGGAGTCCAATTGTGTCATTTATCACATTTATAAGGTCAAAGTCCAAAATCAGTTCAATTAAGTCCCACAGTCAATCGTTTCACTGTTAAAAGCGATGCAACCTAGTAATGTCAGAAAAATATCGCTAAATACATGTTGGTACGAATATGTGACGCAACCGTTGTAACTCAAACGGACTGATACCGTTAGAAAGTCAATGAAATGTAGTTTTTGAAACTGTCTCTATTTCTTCAGCGCGTGCTAACGGCTAGGATTGGTCCCACAGTAAAAAATGACTTATTTATCTAAATTTTTAAATAAAGCGCTACCACAGCGCCCAGTGTAATCGCTGAGTTCCAGCAATCATGTCAAATTAAGAAGAATGTTATTTCTTGGAGTCCAATTGTGTCATTTATCACATTTATAAGGTCAAAGTCCAAAATCAGTTCAATTAAGTCCCACAGTCAATCGTTTCACTGTTAAAAGCGATGCAACCTAGTAATGTCAGAAAAATATCGCTAAATACATGTTGGTACGAATATGTGACGCAACCGTTGTAACTCAAACGGACTGATACCGTTAGAAAGTCAATGAAATGTAGTTTTGAAACTGTCTCTATTTTTCAGCGCGCGCTAACGGCTAGGATTGGTCCCACAGTAAAAAATGACTTATTTATCTAAATTTTTAAATAAAGCGCTAACAGCGCCCAGTGTAATCTGAGTTCCAGCAATCATGTCAAATTAAGAAGAATGTTATTTCTTGGAGTCCAATTGTTCATTTATCACATTTATAAGGTCAAAGTCCAAAATCAGTTCAATTAAGTCCCACAGTCAATCGTTTCACTGTTAAAAGCGATGCAACCTAGTAATGTCAGAAAAATATCGCTAAATACATGTTGGTACGAATATGTGACGCAACCGTTGTAACTCAAACGGACTGATACCGTTAGAAAGTCAATGAAATGTAGTTTTTGAAACTGTCTCTATTTCTTCAGCGCGCTAACGGCTAGGATTGGTCCCACAGTAAAAAATGACTTATTTATCTAAATTTTTAAATAAAGCGCTACCACAGCGCCCAGTGTAATCTGAGTTCCAGCAATCATGTCAAATTAAGAAGAATGTTATTTCTTGGAGTCCAATTGTGTCATTTATCACATTTATAAGGTCAAAGTCCAAAATCAGTTCAATTAAGTCCCACAGTCAATCGTTTCACTGTTAAAAGCGATGCAACCTAGTAATATCAGAAAAATATCGCTAAATACATGTTGGTACGAATATGTGACGCAACCGTTGTAACTCAAACGGACTGATACCGTTAGAAAGTCAATGAAATGTAGTTTTTGAAACTGTCTCTATTTCTTCAGCGCGCTAACGGCTAGGATTGGTCCCACAGTAAAAAATGACTTATTTATCTAAATTTTTAAATAAAGCGCTACCACAGCGCCCAGTGTAATCTGAGTTCCAGCAATCATGTCAAATTAAGAAGAATGTTATTTCTTGGAGTCCAATTGTTCATTTATCACATTTATAAGGTCAAAGTCCAAAATCAGTTCAATTAAGTCCCACAGTCAATCGTTTCACTGTTAAAAGCGATGCAACCTAGTAATGTCAGAAAAATATCGCTAAATACATGTTGGTACGAATATGTGACGCAACCGTTGTAACTCAAACGGACTGATACCGTTAGAAAGTCAATGAAATGTAGTTTTTGAAACTGTCTCTATTTCTTCAGCGCGCGCTAACGGCTAGGATTGGTCCCACAGTAAAAAATGACTTATTTATCTAAATTTTTAAATAAAGCGCTATCACAGCGCCCCAGTGTAATTCTGGTTCCAGCAATCATGTCAAATTAAGAAGAATGTATTTCTTGGAGTCCAATTGTGGTCCATTTAATCACATTTATAAGGTCAAAGTCCAAAATCAGTACAATTAAGTTCCCACAGTCAATCGTTTCACTGTTAAAAGCGATGCAACCTAGTAATGTCAGAAAATTATCGCTAAATACATGTTGGTACGAATATGTGACGCAACCGTTGTAACTCAAACGGATTGATACCGTTAGAAAGTCAATGAAATGTAGTTTTTGAAACTGTCTCTATTTCTTCAGCGCGCGCTAACGGCTAGGATTGGTCCCACAGTAAAAAATGACTTATTTATCTAAAACTCTAAATACAGCGCTACCACAGCGCCCAGTGTAATTGCTGAGTTCCTGCAATCCTGTCAAATAAAAAAGAATGTTATTTCTTGGAGTGCAATTGTATCATTTATGACATTTATAAGGTCAAAGTCCAAAATCAGTTCAATTAAGTCCCACAGTCAATCGTTTCACTGTTAAAAGCGATGCAACCGAGTAATGTCAGAAAAATATCGCTAAATACCATGTTGGTCACGAATATGTGATGCAACCGTTGTAACTCAAACGGACTGATATCGTTAGAAAGTCAATGAAATGTAGTTTTTGAAACTGTCTCTATTTCTCAGCGCGTACTAACGGCTAGGATTGGTCCCACAGTAGAAAATGACTTATTTATCTAAATTTTTAAGTAAAGCGCTACCACAGCGCCCAGTGGAATTTCTGAGTTCCAGCAATCATGTCAAATTAAGAAGAATGTTATTTCTTGGAGTCCAATTGTATCATTTATCACATTTATAAGGTCAAAGTCCAAAATCAGTTCAATTAAGTCCCACAGTCAATCGTTTCACTGTTAAAAGCGATGCAACCGAGTAATGTCAGAAAAATATCGCTAAATACATGTTCGTACGAATATATGACGCAACCGTTGTAACTCAAACGGACTGATACCATTGGAAAGTCAATGAAATGTAGTTTATGAAACTGTCTCTATTTTTTCGGCGCGCGCTAACGGCTAGGATTGGTCCAACAGTAAAAAATGACTTATTTATCTAAATTTTTAAATAAAGCGCTATCACAGCGCCCAGTGTAATTTCTGAGTTCCAGCAATCATGTCAAATTAAGAAGAATGTTATTTCTTGGAGTCCAATTGTGTCATTTATCACATTTATAAGGTCAAAGTCCAAAATCAGTACAATTAAGTCCCACAGTCAATCGTTTCACTGTTAAAAGCGATGCAACCTAGTAATGTCAGAAAATTATCGCTAAATACATGTTGGTACGAATATGTGACGCAACCGTTGTAACTCAAACGGATTGATACCGTTAGAAAGTCAATGAAATGTAGTTTTTGAAACTGTCTCTATTTCTTCAGCGCGCGCTAACGGCTAGGATTGGTCCCACAGCAAAAAATGACTTATTTATCTAAAACTCTAAATACAGCGCTACCACAGCGCCCCAGTGTAATTGCTGAGTTCCTGCAATCCTGTCAAATAAAAAAGAATGTTACTTCTTGGAGTGCAATTGTATCATTTATGACATTTATAAGGTCAAAGTCCAAAATCAGTTCAATTAAGTCCCACAGTCAATCGTTTCACTGTTAAAAGCGATGCAAACTAGTAATGTCAGAAAAATATCGCTAAATACATGTTGGTACGAATATGTGACTCAACCGTTGTAACACAAACGGACTGATATCGTTAGAAAGTCAATGAAATGTAGTTTTCGAAACTGTCTCTATTTCTTCAGCGCGTGCTAACGGCTAGGATTGGTCCCACAGTAAAAAATGACTTATTCATCTAAATTTTTAAATAAGCGCTACCCACAGCGCCCAGTGTAATCGCTGAGTTCCAGCAATCATGTCAATTAAGAAGAATGTTATTTCCTGGAGTCCAATTGTGTCATTTATCACATTTATAAGGTCAAAAGCCAAAATCAGGTCAAATAAGTCCCACAGTCAATCGTTTCACTGTTAAAAGCGATGCAACCGAGTAATGTCAGAAAAATATCGCTAAATACATGTTGGTACGAATATGTGACGCAACCGTTGTAACTCAAACGGACTGATATCGTTAGAAAGTCAATGAAATGTAGTTTTTGAAACTGCCTCTATTTCTTCAGCGCGTGCTAACGGCTAGGATTGGTCCCACAGTAAAAAATGACTTATTTATATAAATTTTTAAATAAAGCGCAACCACAGCGCCCAGTGTAATCGCTGAGATCCAACAATCATATCAAATTAAGAAGAATGTTATTTCTTGGAGTCCAATTGTATCATTTATCACATTTACAAGGTCAAAGTCCAAAATCAGTTCAATTAAGTCCCACAGTCAATCGTTTCACTGTTAAAAGCGATGCAACCGAGTAATGTCAGAAAAATATCGCTAAATACATGTTGGTACGAATATGTGATGCAACCGTTGTAACTCAAACGGACTGATATCGTTAGAAAGTCAATGAAATGTAGTTTTTGAAACTGTCTCTATTTCTTCAGCGCGTACTAACGGCTAGGATTGGTCTCACAGTAGAAAATGACTTATTTATCTAAATTTTTAAGTAAAGCGCTACCACAGCGCCCAGTGGAATTTCTGAGTTCCAGCAATCATGTCAAATTAAGAAGAATGTTATTTCTTGGAGTCCAATTGTATCATTTATCACATTTATAAGGTCAAAGTCCAAAATCAGTTCAATTAAGTCCCACAGTCAATCGTTTCACTGTTAAAAGCGATGCAACCGAGTAATGTCAGAAAAATATCGCTAAATACATGTTCGTACGAATATATGACGCAACCGTTGTAACTCAAACGGACTGATACCATTGGAAAGTCAATGAAATGTAGTTTATGAAACTGTCTCTATTTTTTCGGCGCGCGCTAACGGCTAGGATTGGTCCAACAGTAAAAAATGACTTATTTATCTAAATTTTAAATAAAGAAAGCGCAATCACAGCGCCCAGTATAATTTCTGAGTTCCAGCAATCATGTCAAATTAAGAAGAATGTTATTTCTTGGAGTCCAATTGTGTCATTTATCACATTTATAAGGTCAAGTCCAAAATCAGTACAATTAAGTCCCACAGTCCAATCGTTTCACTGTTAAAAGCGATGCAACCTAGTAATGTCAGAAAATTATCGCTAAATACATGTTGGTACGAATATGTGACGCAACCGTTGTAACTCAAACGGATTGATACCGTTAGAAAGTCAATGAAATGTAGTTTTTGAAACTGTCTCTATTTCTTCAGCGCGCGCTAACGGCTAGGATTGGTCCCACAGTAAAAAATGACTTATTTATCTAAAACTCTAAATACAGCGCTACCACAGCGCCCAGTGTAATTGCTGAGTTCCTGCAATCCTGTCAAATTAAGAAGAATGTTATTTCTTGGAGTGCAATTGTATCATTTATGACATTTATAAGGTCAAAGTCCAAAATCAGTTCAATTAAGTCCCACAGTCAATCGTTTCACTGTTAAAAGCGATGCAACCTAGTAATGTCAGAAAAATATCGCTAAATACATGTTAGTACGAATATGTGACACAACCGTTGTAACTCAAACGGATTGATACTTTTAGAAATTCAATGAATTGTAGTTTTTGAAACTGTCTATATTTCTTCAGCGCGCGCTAAAGGCTAGGATTGGTCCCACAGTAAAAAATGACTTATTTATCTAAATTTTTAAATAAAGCGCTACCACAGCGCCCAGTGTAATCGCTGAGTTCCAGCAATCATGTCAAATTCAGAAGAATGTTATTTCCTGGAGTCCAATTGTGTCATTTATCACATTTATAAGGTCAAAAGCCAAAATCAGGTCAATTAAGTCACAGTCAATCGTTTCACTGTTAAAAGCGATGCAACCGAGTAATGTCAGAAAAATATCGCTAAATACATGTTGGTACGAATATGTGACGCAACCGTTGTAACTCAAACGGACTGATATCGTTAGAAAGTCAATGAAATGTAGTTTTTGAAACTGCCTCTATTTCTTCAGCGCGTGCTAACGGCTAGGATTGGTCCCACAGTAAAAAATGACTTATTTATCTAAATTTTTAAATAAAGCGCAACCACAGCGCCCAGTGTAATCGCTGAGATCCAACAATCATATCAAATTAAGAAGAATGTTATTTCTTGGAGTCCAATTGTATCATTTATCACATTTATAAGGTCAAAGTCCAGAATCAGTTCAATTAAGTCCCACAGTCAATCGTTTCACTGTTAAAGGCGATGTAACCTAGTAATATCAGAAAAATATCGCTAAATACTTGTTCGTACGAATATGTGACGCAGCCGTTGTAACTCAAACGGACTGACACCGTTAGAAAGTAAATGAAATGTAGTTTTTGAGACTGTCTCTATTTCTTCAGCGCGCGCTAGCGGCTAGGATTGGTCCCACAGTAAAAAATGAATTATTTATCTAAATTTCTAAATAAAGCTCTACCACAGCGCCCAGTGTAATTTCTGAGTTCCAGCAATCATGTCAAATTAAGGAGAATGTTAATTCTTGGAGTCCAATTGTGTCATTTATCACATTTACAAGGTCAAAGTCCAAAATCAGTTCAATTAAGTCCCACAGTCAATCGTTTCACTGTTAAAAGCGATGCAACCGAGTAATGTCAGAAAAATATCGCTAAATACATGTTGGTACGAATATGTGATGCAACCGTTGTAACTCAAACGGATCATGTCCAAAAAAGATGGCGCACAGTACGGTCACGTTAAGTTGTGTCAAGATGTTAATTTTTTTGGTACTTGTATTTGTTATCAAGAAACCTTCTCACGGTTGTGAATTGTTCAAAGATGGTTATGCAATTCGTGATAATATTATTCTGAAAGAAGACAGTTATGTGTACCCTTCTTTATGGCAATATAATATGGATAAACGTACATTTTATCGCAAGCGATATTTCTTCAAATTGTTATTGTTGTTATCTGGGGATATCGAGATCTGCCCTGGACCATTTGTTCCCGAACTTAGCAATCTCTTGAAAAATAAAGGATTGAGCATGGTTCATCAAAATGTTCGGGGGTTATTTGGTAACAAACCTTATATCGAACGTATTATCGATAATCATAAAAACATCGACATTATTTCCCTCAGTGAAACACATATCGCTTCTACAGATTTATATCGGTATGAAATCCCGGGGTATCAGTTTCACAGTAGACCCCGCAATCGTGGCTCTGGTGGAGGTGTTGGAGCGTATATATCATCGAATATTACGAGTGAGCGACGCCTGGATTTTAGAAAACGAAAATATCGAAACTTATGTGGCTGGAAATTCAACTGAATAATGCAAAGAACTTTCTTGTTGGAGTCATTTATCGACCCCCGGATTCTTCCAACTTTCTGCCGAAAAACTTCAACCAACTTTTATCAGATAATTTAACTAAAACGATTTCGGAATCAAAAGAAGTTATTCTAATGGGAGATGTAAATGTTAACTATTTAGACAAGAAATCAAATATTGAATTCAAAACGATCTTGAATTTACATGGTCTGAAGCAGCTCATAACAGCACCCACGAGAATAACGAAAGATACAAGAACATTGATAGATATTATTGCTACTACTAATTATCAAAACGTCAAATGTTCGTGCACTATTCCGTCCGGTATAGCTGATCATGAAATGGTTGGATGCATTAGGAAAGCTAATCACAGTAAATATGAGCCAAAAACAATCACAGTCCGTGATTACAGAAATTACATGCAGAATCAGGTTCTGCATGTAACGATCTAAGCTCAAAGGACTGGAAGTACTTCTATTCCTTGAAAGACGTAAACTCAGCATGGAATGTTTTCTACAACTACCTTATTAATACGATCAACGTTCATGCTCCTAAAATCTCGCGACGAATTAAGGGTAAAACTTGCCCATGGATGACCCCTGAAATCAAAGGCCTCATGGCGGAGAGAGATCGCAGTTTTCGTAAAAGCAGGAAGACGAAAAAAGAAGCTGATATATCTATGTATAAAAACCTGAGAAATCGTGTCAACATTCTTGTTCGCAAGGGTATATCAATGTATAACAAAAACTTATTAGCTGAAAATAAAAATGACCCTAGTAAATTTTGGTCGGTTATAAAGTCTATTTATGATGTGAAAGGGAAATCTGAAATTGTTGACCGGACTTTTACTGTCGACGGAGTGGAAACATCTGACAAACGCTCAATTGCAAATGGATTTTGTACATACTTTTCCAAAATCGTTGGTCTCCTCAAAAATATTTCTTTCCCATTAGTAAATCTTACATGGACTTACCGTACCAGACCACGAAGAAGGACTAATGCAACTTTCAAGTTCAAATACGTCTCCAAAGTTGAAGTGGAGTCTTACCTGAAATCAATCAAGCGAAACAAAGCAACTGGATTGGACGACTTGCCCGCTGGATTTCTTAAGGATACTGCAAAAATTATATCATCACCACTATCACATTTGATCAACATGTCTTTAGAATCAGGACTAGTACCAACACCATGGAAGCTGCCAAAGTGAACCCAGTTTTTAAATCAGGATCCAAGAATGACTTCGGAAACTATCGGCCAATTTCGATCTTTCCAATTGTATCGAAAATCATCGAAAAAGCGGTACACAAGCAACTTACAGCATTTCTAGAGGAAAATAAGTTATTATCGAAAAATCAATTCGGTTTTCGATCAAAAAGATCAACTGAACTAGCTACCACTCTTCTTCTGGACGATATAAGAAAATCTGTTGATAGTGGCCATGTTGTTGGAGCAGTTTTTGTAGATTTCACAAAGGCATTTGACACTTTAAGTCATGCCGAATTCCAATCAAAATTAGCTGCTTACGGTGTACAGGATAATGAACTATCTTGGTTTTCGGACTACCTTTTTAACCGAAAGCAGTCAGTGATATACGGTGGTCAAAATTCCAATTCACAATCAGTTACATCCGGTGTTCCTCAAGGATCACTTCTTGGACCACTTCTATTTTTACTGTACTTGAATGACGTTGGTGATAATATAATACATAGTAATATAATACACTACGCAGATGACACCGTCCTTTACTATGCTGGAAAAGACTTATATGAAATTGAGTCAAAGCTGTCTACAGATTTCTCAGCCTTATGTAACTGGTGTGCAGATAACGAGCTCCTAATCAACATGAAAAAGAACAAAACTGAAGTCATGATGTCCGGTACAGCCCAAAGATTATCTAAGCTGCCAAGAATAATCGAATTGAAATATCGGTATGGTATCATTAACGTTACTACCTCATATAAATACCTGGGTATCAAAATTGACAGTACCTTGAACTTAAACAGCCAGTTTGATACTAGTTATAAGAAAGCAAGTGCACGTCTCAACCTCTTGGCAAGATTACGAAATCACATGGACATTGACACAGCTAATGCTATCTACAGAACTATGGTCCTCCCGATGTTCAGATACTGTAGTCTTGTGCAATTGAAACAAACACCAACGCAACTGAAAAAGTATACTACGTTTGAAAGGAGAGCTGCACGTATACCTGGAAACACTGACGATTCAAAACTACCAACAATTCAAGGCTTCCGGAAAAGAACAGCCTGCGAATTCGTTCGAAAGTGCCTTGATGATATGATATGTGAAAACTTTCACAACTACTTCGAGAAAGTTAATCACTCCATCGCGACGAGAAACAACAATGTATCTTTACGTCTTCCCGCCCTGAGAACGGAGTATGGAAAACGGTCCAGTGGGTTTATGGCTGCAAAAATTTACAATGAACTTCCTATAAATATCAGAAGTGAAATGTCATTTACTAAATTTTCATTATTATTAAAAGAGCACCTCATATAGCTAATATCTAATGTTCCCATTCTACTATATATATATATGCTATATTTTATTTTATTTTATTTTTGATGTTTATCCATGATTCTTTCACCGCCCAGTCATTCTTCCTCAGCTTATTGCGCAGTTTCTGATTTCATCCCTTCATTTCCTCGTTTTTTGTTTTGCCATTCTTTAGTTCCCTTCAAATTCGAACTTTCTATTTTCTCATCCTATTTTGTTCAACATTTTAACATTTTAGCTACGCATTTCTATAAATTATATATTTTTACACACTGCTATATGATGCAAGAAGACTACCTCAATTTTCTATGTTTTGGTATGTCTTTTTATATTGTATATTTATTAATTATATTTTAGAATTTATTACTAATAGTTTTTCTCTGTGATTTAGTCGATGATTCACATCATGAGTTCCTCATTCTAAGGATTTTTACTTCAATTCATTTCTTCATTTTGGTTCTGTCTGTTTTTAGCTATTGTGACAGTTTTAGTTTCAGTCTTTTGTTTTCACAGTTTTATGCGTTTTCATTCCTCATATTTATATTTATATTTGCTTTTGTTTTTATATTACACAGGACACATATGGAAAACAGCATTATATGTTGATATGTAAATATCCTGTATAAATATTAGTTAAATAAATAAGACTGATATCGTTAGAAAGTCAATGAAATGTAGTTTTTGAAACTGTCTCTATTTCTTCAGCACGTACTAACGGCTAGGATTGGTCCCACCGTAGAAAAGGACTTATTTATCTAAATTTTTAAATAAAGCGCTACCACAGCGCCCAGTGTAATTTCTGAGTTCCAGCAATCATGTCAAATTAAGAAGAATGTTATTTCTTGGAGTCCAATTGTATCATTTATCACATTTATAAGGTCAAAGTCCAAAATCAGTTCAATTAAGTCCCACAGTCAATCGTTTCACTGTTAAAAGCGATGCAACCGAGTAATGTCAGAAAAATATCGCTAAATACATGTTGGTACGAATATGTGACGCAACCGTTGTAACTCAAACGGAATAATACCGTTGGAAAGTCAATGAAATGTAGTTTATGAAACTGTCTCTATTTTTCCGGCGCGCGCTAACGGCTAGGATTGGTCCAACAGTAAAAAATGACTTATTTATCTAAATTTTTAAATAAAGCGCTATCACAGCGCCCAGTGTAATTTCTGAGTTCCAGCAATCATGTCAAATTAAGAAGAATGTTATTTCTTGGAGTCCAATTGTGTCATTTATCACATTTATAAGGTCAAAGTCCAAAATCAGTACAATTTAGTCCCACAGTCAATCGTTTCACTGTTAAAAGCGATGCAACCTAGTAATGTCAGAAAATTATCGCTAAATACATGTTGGTACGAATATGTGACGCAACCGTTGTAACTCAAACGGATTGATACCGTTAGAAAGTCAATGAAATGTAGTTTTTGAAACTGTCTCTATTTCTTCAGCGCGCGCTAACGGCTAGGATTGGTCCAACAGTAAAAAATGACTTATTTATCTAAATTTTTAAATAAAGCGCTATCACAGCACCCAGTGTAATTTCTGAGTTCCAGCAATCATGTCAAATTAAGAAGAATGTTATTTCTTGGAGTCCAATTGTGTCATTTATCACATTTATAAGGTCAAAGTCCAAAATCAGTTCAATTAAGTCCCACAGTCAATCGTTTCACTGTTAAAAGCGATGCAACCTAGTAATGTCAGAAAATTATGGCTAAATACATGTTGGTACGAATATGTGACGCAACCGTTGTAACTCAAACGGATTGATACCGTTAGAAAGTCAATGAAATGTAGTTTTTTGAAACTGTCTCTATTTCTTCAGCGCGCGCTAACGGCTAGGAATTGGTCCCACAGTAAAAAATGAATTATTTATCTAAATTCTAAATAAAGCGCTACCACAGCGCCCAGTGTAATTGCTGAGTTCCAGCAATCCTGTCAAATTAAGAAGAATGTTCTTCTTGGAGTCCAATTGTATCATTTATGACATTTATAAGGTCAAAGTCCAAAATCAGTTCAATTAAGTCCCACAGTCAATCGTTTCACTGTTAAAAGCGATGCAACCTAGTAATGTCAGAAAAATATCGCTAAATACATGTTGGTATTAATATGTGACGCAACCGTTGTAACTCAAATGGACTGATACCGTTAGAAAGTCAATGAAATGTAGTTTTTGAAACTGTCTCTATTTCTTCAGAGCGCGCTAAAGGCTAGGATTGGTCCCACAGTAAAAAATGACTTATTTATCTAAATTTTTAAATAAAGCGCTACCACAGCGCCCAGTGTAATCGCTGAGTTCCAGCAATCATTTCAAATTAAGAAGAATGTTATTTCTTGGAGTCCAATTGTGTCATTTATCACATTTATAAGGTCAAAGTCCAAAATCAGTTTAATTAAGTCCCACAGTCAATCGTTTCACTGTTAAAAGCGATGCAACCTAGTAATATCAGAAAAATATCGCTAAATACATGTTAGTACGAATATGTGACGCAACCGTTGTAACTCAAACGGATTGATACCGTTAGAAAGTCAATGAAATGTAGATTTTGAAACTGTCTATATTTCTTCAGCGCGTGCTAACGGCTAGGATTGGTCCCACAGTAAAAAATGACTTATTTATCTAAATTTTTAAATAAAGCGCAACCACAGCGCCCAGTGTACTCGCTGAGTTCCAGCAATCATATCAAATTAAGGAGAATGTTATTTCTTGGAGTCCAATTGTGTCATTTATCACATTTACAAGGTCAAAGTCCAAAATCAGTTCAATTAAGTCCCACAGTCAATCGTTTCACTGTTAAAAGCGATGCAACCGAGTAATGTCAGAAAAATATCGCTAAATACATGTTGGTACGAATATGTGACGCAACCGTTGTAACTCAAACGGACTAATACCGTTGGAAAGTCAATGAAATGTAGTTTATGAAACTGTCTCTATTTTTTCGGCGCGCGCTAACGGCTAGGATTGGTCCAACAGTAAAAAATGACTTATTTATCTAAATTTTTAAATAAAGCGCTATCACAGCGCCCAGTGTAATTTCTGAGTTCCAGCAATCATGTCAAATTAAGAAGAATGTTATTTCTTGGAGTCCAATTGTGTCATTTATCACATTTATAAGGTCAAAGTCCAAAATCAGTACAATTAAGTCCCACAGTCAATCGTTTCACTGTTAAAAGCGATGCAACCTAGTAATGTCAGAAAATTATCGCTAAATACATGTTGGTACGAATATGTGACGCAACCGTTGTAACTCAAATGGTCTGATACCGTTAGAAAGTCAATGAAATGTAGATTTTGAAACTGTCTATATTTCTTCAGCGCGCGCTAACGGCTAGGATTGGTCCCACAGTAAAAAATGACTTATTTATCTAAATTTTTAAATAAAGCGCTACCACAGCGCCCAGTGTAATCGCTGAGTTCCAGCAATCATGTCAAATTAAGAAGAATGTTATTTCTTGGAGTCCAATTGTGTCATTTATCACATTTATAAGGTCAAAGTCCAAAGTCAGTTCAATTAAGTCCCACAGTCAATCGTTTCACTGTTAAAAGCGATGCAACCTAGTAATGTCAGAAAATTATCGCTAAATACATGTTGGTACGAATATGTGACGCAACCGTTGTAACTCAAACGGATTGATACCGTTAGAAAGTCAATGAAATGTAGTTTTTGAAACTGTCTCTATTTCTTCAGCGCGCGCTAACGGCTAGGATTGGTCCCACAGTAAAAAATGAATTATTTATCTAAAATTCTAAATAAAGCGCTACCACAGCGCCCAGTGTAATTGCTGAGTTCCAGCAATCATGTCAAATTAAGAAGAATGTTATTTCTTGGAGTCCAATTGTATCATTTATGACATTTATAAGGTCAAAGTCCAAAATCAGTTCAATTAAGTCCCACAGTCAATCGTTTCACTGTTAAAAGCGATGCAACCTAGTAATGTCAGAAAAATATCGCTAAATACATGTTGGTATTAATATGTGACGCAACCGTTGTAACTCAAATGGACTGATACCGTTAGAAAGTCAATGAAATGTAGTTTTTGAAACTGTCTCTATTTCTTCAGAGCGCGCTAAAGGCTAGGATTGGTCCCACAGTAAAAAATGACTTATTTATCTAAATTTTTAAATAAAGCGCTACCACAGCGCCCAGTGTAATCGCTGAGTTCCAGCAATCATTTCAAATTAAGAAGAATGTTATTTCTTGGAGTCCAATTGTGTCATTTATCACATTTATAAGGTCAAAGTCCAAAATCAGTTCAATTAAGTCCCACAGTCAATCGTTTCACTGTTAAAAGCGATGCAACCTAGTAATATCAGAAAAATATCGCTAAATACATGTTGGTACGAATATGTGACGCAACCGTTGTAACTCAAACGGATTGATACCGTTAGAAAGTCAATGAAATGTAGTTTTTGAAACTGTCTATATTTCTTCAGCGCGTGCTAACGGCTAGGATTGGTCCCACAGTAAAAAATGACTTATTTATCTAAATTTTAAATAAAGCGCTACCACAGCGCCCAGTGTAATCGCTGAGTTCCAGCAATCATGTCAAATTAAGAAGAATGTTATTTCTTGGAGTCCAATTGTCTCATTTATCACATTTATAAGGTCAAAGTCCAAAATCAGTTCAATTAAGTCCCACAGTCAATCGTTTCACTGTTAAAAGCGATGCAACCTAGTAATGTCAGAAAAATATCGCTAAATACATGTTGGTACGAATATGTGACGCAACCGTTGTAACTCAAACGGACTGATACCGTTAGAAAGTCAATGAAATGTAGTTTTTGAAACTGTCTCTATTCTTCAGCGCGCGCTAACGGCTAGGATTGGTCCCACAGTAAAAAATGACTTATTTATCTAAATTTTTAAATAAAGCGCTACCACAGCGCCCAGTGTAATTGCTGAGTTCCAGCAATCATGTCAAATTAAGAAGAATGTTATTTCTTGGAGTCCAATTGTGTCATTTATCACATTTATAAGGTCAAAGTCCAAAATCAGTTCAATTAAGTCCCACAGTCAATCGTTTCACTGTTAAAAGCGATGCAACCTAGTAATATCAGAAAAATATCGCTAAATACATGTTGGTACGAATATGTGACGCAACCGTTGTAACTCAAACGGACTGATACCGTTAGAAAGTCAATGAAATGTAGTTTTTGAAACTGTCTCTATTTCTTCAGCGCGTGCTAACGGCTAGGATTGGTCCCACAGTAAAAAATGACTTATTTATCTAAATTTTTAAATAAAGCGCTACCACAGCGCCCAGTGTAATCGCTGAGTTCCAGCAATCATGTCAAATTAAGAAGAATGTTATTTCCTGGAGTCCAATTGTGTCATTTATCACATTTATAAGGTCAAAGTCCAAAATCAGTTCAATTAAGTCCCACAGTCAATCGTTTCACTGTTAAAAGCGATGCAACCTAGTAATATCAGAAAATATCGCTAAATACATGTTGGTACGAATATGTGACGCCAACCGTTGTAACTCAAACGGATTGATACCGTTAGAAAGTCAATGAAATGTAGTTTTTGAAACTGTCTCTATTTCTTCAGCGCGCGCTAACGGCTAGGATTGGTCCCACAGTAAAAAATGACTTATTTATCTAAATTTTTAAATAAAGCGCTACCACAGCGCCCAGTGTAATCGCTGAGTTCCAGCAATCATGTCAAATTAAGAAGAATGTTATTTCTTGGAGTCCAATTGTCTCATTTATCACATTTATAAGGTCAAAGTCCAAAATCAGTTCAATTAAGTCCACAGTCAATCGTTTCACTGTTAAAAGCGATGCAACCTAGTAATGTCAGAAAAATATCGCTAAATACATGTTGGTACGAATATGTGACGCAACCGTTGTAACTCAAACGGACTGATACCGTTAGAAAGTCAATGAAATGTAGTTTTTGAAACTGTCTCTATTTCTTCAGCGCGCGCTAACGGCTAGGATTGGTCCCACAGTAAAAAATGACTTATTTATCTAAATTTTTAAATAAAGCGCTACCACAGCGCCCAGTGTAATTGCTGAGTTCCAGCAATCATGTCAAATTAAGAAGAATGTTATTTCTTGGAGTCCAATTGTCTCATTTATCACATTTATAAGGTCAAAGTCCAAAATCAGTTCAATTAAGTCCCACAGTCAATCGTTTCACTGTTAAAAGCGATGCAACCTAGTAATATCAGAAAAATATCGCTAAATACATGTTGGTACGAATATGTGACGCAACCGTTGTAACTCAAACGGACTGATACCGTTAGAAAGTCAATGAAATGTAGTTTTTGAAACTGTCTCTATTTCTTCAGCGCGCGCTAACGGCTAGGATTGGTCCCACAGTAAAAAATGACTTATTTATCTAAATTTTTAAATAAAGCGCTACCACAGCGCCCAGTGTAATTGCTGAGTTCCAGCAATCATGTCAAATTAAGAAGAATGTTATTTCTTGGAGTCCAATTGTGTCATTTATCACATTTATAAGGTCAAAGTCCAAAATCAGTTCAATTAAGTCCCACAGTCAATCGTTTCACTGTTAAAAGCGATGCAACCTAGTAATGTCAGAAAAATATCGCTAAATACATGTTGGTACGAATATGTGACGCAACCGTTGTAACTCAAACGGACTGATACCGTTAGAAAGTCAATGAAATGTAGTTTTTGAAACTGTCTCTATTTCTTCAGCGCGCGCTAACGGCTAGGATTGGTCCCACAGTAAAAAATGACTTATTTATCTAAATTTTTAAATAAAGCGCTACCACAGCGCCCAGTGTAATCGCTGAGTTCCAGCAATCAAGTCAAATTAAGAAGAATGTTATTCCTTGGAGTCCAATTGTGTCATTTATCACATTTATAAGGTCAAAGTCCAAAATCAGTTCAATTAAGTCCCACAGTCAATCGTTTCACTGTTAAAAGCGATGCAACCTAGTAATATCAGAAAAATATCGCTAAATACATGTTGGTACGAATATGTGACGCAACCGTTGTAACTCAAACGGACTGATACCGTTAGAAAGTCAATGAAATGTAGTTTTTGAAACTGTCTCTATTTCTTCAGCGCGCGCTAACGGCTAGGATTGGTCCCACAGTAAAAATGACTTATTTATCTAAATTTTTAAATAAAGCGCTACCACAGCGCCCAGTGTAATCGCTGAGTTCCAGCAATCATGTCAAATTAAGAAGAATGTTATTTCTTGGAGTCCAATTGTCTCATTTATCACATTTATAAGGTCAAAGTCCAAAATCAGTTCAATTAAGTCCCACAGTCAATCGTTTCACTGTTAAAAGCGATGCAACCTAGTAATATCAGAAAATATCGCTAAATACATGTTGGTACGAATATGTGACGCAACCGTTGTAACTCAAACGGATTGATACCGTTAGAAAGTCAATGAAATGTAGTTTTTGAAACTGTCTCTATTTCTTCAGCGCGGCTAACGGCTAGGATTGGTCCCACAGTAAAAAATGACTTATTTATCTAAATTTTTAAATAAAGCGCTACCACAGCGCCCAGTGTAATCGCTGAGTTCCAGCAATCATGTCAAATTAAGAAGAATGTTATTTCTTGGAGTCCAATTGTCTCATTTATCACATTTATAAGGTCAAAGTCCAAAATCAGTTCAATTAAGTCCCACAGTCAATCGTTTCACTGTTAAAAGCGATGCAACCTAGTAATGTCAGAAAAATATCGCTAAATACATGTTGGTACGAATATGTGACGCAACCGTTGTAACTCAAACGGACTGATACCGTTAGAAAGTCAATGAAATGTAGTTTTTGAAACTGTCTCTATTTCTTCAGCGCGGAACGGCTAGGATTGGTCCCACAGTAAAAAATGACTTATTTATCTAAATTTTTAAATAAAGCGCTACCACAGCGCCCAGTGTAATCGCTGAGTTCCAGCAATCATGTCAAATTAAGAAGAATGTTATTTCTTGGAGTCCAATTGTCTCATTTATCACATTTATAAGGTCAAAGTCCAAAATCAGTTCAATTAAGTCCCACAGTCAATCGTTTCACTGTTAAAAGCGATGCAACCTAGTAATATCAGAAAAATATCGCTAAATACATGTTGGTACGAATATGTGACGCAACCGTTGTAACTCAAACGGACTGATACCGTTAGAAAGTCAATGAAATGTAGTTTTTGAAACTGTCTCTATTTCTTCAGCGCGCGCTAACGGCTAGGATTGGTCCCACAGTAAAAAATGACTTATTTATCTAAATTTTTAAATAAAGCGCTACCACAGCGCCCAGTGTAATCGCTGAGTTCCAGCAATCTTGTCAAATTAAGAAGAATGTTATTTCTTGGAGTCCAATTGTGTCATTTATCACATTTATAAGGTCAAAGTCCAAAATCAGTTCAATTAAGTCCCACAGTCAATCGTTTCACTGTTAAAAGCGATGCAACCTAGTAATATCAGAAAAATATCGCTAAATACATGTTGGTACGAATATGTGACGCAACCGTTGTAACTCAAACGGACTGATACCGTTAGAAAGTCAATGAAATGTAGTTTTTGAAACTGTCTCTATTTCTTCAGCGCGCGCTAACGGCTAGGATTGGTCCCACAGTAAAAAATGACTTATTTATCTAAATTTTTAAATAAAGCGCTACCACAGCGCCCAGTGTAATCGCTGAGTTCCAGCAATCATGTCAAATTAAGAAGAATGTTATTTCTTGGAGTCCAATTGTCTCATTTATCACATTTATAAGGTCAAAGTCCAAAATCAGTTCAATTAAGTCCCACAGTCAATCGTTTCACTGTTAAAAGCGATGCAACCTAGTAATATCAGAAAATATCGCTAAATACATGTTGGTACGAATATGTGACGCAACCGTTGTAACTCAAACGGACTGATACCGTTAGAAAGTCAATGAAATGTAGTTTTGAAACTGTCTCTATTTCTTCAGCGCGCGCTAACGGCTAGGATTGGTCCCACAGTAAAAAATGACTTATTTATCTAAATTTTTAAATAAAGCGCTACCACAGCGCCCAGTGTAATCGCTGAGTTCCAGCAATCATGTCAAATTAAGAAAGAATGTTATTTCCTTGGAGTCCAATTGTGTCATTTATCACATTTATAAGGTCAAAGTCCAAAATCAGTTCAATTAAGTCCCACAGTCAATCGTTTCACTGTTAAAAGCGATGCAACCTAGTAATATCAGAAAAATATCGCTAAATACATGTTGGTACGAATATGTGACGCAACCGTTGTAACTCAAACGGACTGATACCGTTAGAAAGTCAATGAAATGTAGTTTTTGAAACTGTCTCTATTTCTTCAGCGCGCGCTAACGGCTAGGATTGGTCCCACAGTAAAAAATGACTTATTTATCTAAATTTTTAAATAAAGCGCTACCACAGCGCCCAGTGTAATTGCTGAGTTCCAGCAATCATGTCAAATTAAGAAGAATGTTATTTCTTGGAGTCCAATTGTCTCATTTATCACATTTATAAGGTCAAAGTCCAAAATCAGTTCAATTAAGTCCCACAGTCAATCGTTTCACTGTTAAAAGCGATGCAACCTAGTAATATCAGAAAAATATCGCTAAATACATGTTGGTACGAATATGTGACGCAACCGTTGTAACTCAAACGGACTGATACCGTTAGAAAAGTCAATGAAATGTAGTTTTTGAAACTGTCTCTATTTCTTCAGCGCGCGCTAACGGCTAGGATTGGTCCCACAGTAAAAAATGACTTATTTATCTAAATTTTTAAATAAAGCGCCCAGTGTAATCGCTGAGTTCCAGCAATCATGTCAAATTAAGAAGAATGTTATTTCTTGGAGTCCAATTGTCTCATTTATCACATTTATAAGGTCAAAGTCCAAAATCAGTTCAATTAAGTCCCACAGTCAATCGTTTCACTGTTAAAAGCGATGCAACCTAGTAATATCAGAAAAATATCGCTAAATACATGTTGGTACGAATATGTGACGCAACCGTTGTAACTCAAACGGACTGATACCGTTAGAAAGTCAATGAAATGTAGTTTTTGAAACTGTCTCTATTTCTTCAGCGCGTGCTAACGGCTAGGATTGGTCCCACAGTAAAAAATGACTTATTTATCTAAATTTTTAAATAAAGCGCTACCACAGCGCCCAGTGTAATCGCTGAGTTCCAGCAATCATGTCAAATTAAGAAGAATGTTATTTCTTGGAGTCCAATTGTGTCATTTATCACATTTATAAGGTCAAAGTCCAAAATCAGTTCAATTAAGTCCCACAGTCAATCGTTTCACTGTTAAAAGCGATGCAACCTAGTAATGTCAGAAAAATATCGCTAAATACATGTTGGTACGAATATGTGACGCAACCGTTGTAACTCAAACGGACTGATACCGTTAGAAAGTCAATGAAATGTAGTTTTTGAAACTGTCTCTATTTCTTCAGCGCGCGCTAACGGCTAGGATTGGTCCCACAGTAAAAAATGACTTATTTATCTAAATTTTTAAATAAAGCGCTACCACAGCGCCCAGTGTAATCGCTGAGTTCCAGCAATCATGTCAAATTAAGAAGAATGTTATTTCTTGGAGTCCAATTGTGTCATTTATCACATTTATAAGGTCAAAGTCCAAAATCAGTTCAATTAAGTCCCACAGTCAATCGTTTCACTGTTAAAAGCGATGCAACCTAGTAATATCAGAAAAATATCGCTAAATACATGTTGGTACGAATATGTGACGCAACCGTTGTAACTCAAACGGACTGATACCGTTAGAAAGTCAATGAAATGTAGTTTTTGAAACTGTCTCTATTTCTTCAGCGCGTGCTAACGGCTAGGATTGGTCCCACAGTAAAAAATGACTTATTTATCTAAATTTTTAAATAAAGCGCTACCACAGCGCCCAGTGTAATCGCTGAGTTCCAGCAATCATGTCAAATTAAGAAGAATGTTATTTCTTGGAGTCCAATTGTCTCATTTATCACATTTATAAGGTCAAAGTCCAAAATCAGTTCAATTAAGTCCCACAGTCAATCGTTTCACTGTTAAAAGCGATGCAACCTAGTAATATCAGAAAAATATCGCTAAATACATGTTGGTACGAATATGTGACGCAACCGTTGTAACTCAAACGGACTGATACCGTTAGAAAGTCAATGAAATGTAGTTTTTGAAACTGTCTCTATTTCTTCAGCGCGCGCTAACGGCTAGGATTGGTCCCACAGTAAAAAATGACTTATTTATCTAAATTTTTAAATAAAGCGCTACCACAGCGCCCAGTGTAATCGCTGAGTTCCAGCAATCATGTCAAATTAAGAAGAATGTTATTTCTTGGAGTCCAATTGTCTCATTTATCACATTTATAAGGTCAAAGTCCAAAATCAGTTCAATTAAGTCCCACAGTCAATCGTTTCACTGTTAAAAGCGATGCAACCTAGTAATATCAGAAAAATATCGCTAAATACATGTTGGTACGAATATGTGACGCAACCGTTGTAACTCAAACGGACTGATACCGTTAGAAAGTCAATGAAATGTAGTTTTTGAAACTGTCTCTATTTCTTCAGCGCGCGCTAACGGCTAGGATTGGTCCCACAGTAAAAAATGACTTATTTATCTAAATTTTTAAATAAAGCGCTACCACAGCGCCCAGTGTAATCGCTGAGTTCCAGCAATCATGTCAAATTAAGAAGAATGTTATTTCTTGGAGTCCAATTGTCTCATTTATCACATTTATAAGGTCAAAGTCCAAAATCAGTTCAATTAAGTCCCACAGTCAATCGTTTCACTGTTAAAAGCGATGCAACCTAGTAATATCAGAAAAATATCGCTAAATACATGTTGGTACGAATATGTGACGCAACCGTTGTAACTCAAACGGACTGATACCGTTAGAAAGTCAATGAAATGTAGTTTTTGAAACTGTCTCTATTTCTTCAGCGCGCGCTAACGGCTAGGATTGGTCCCACAGTAAAAAATGACTTATTTATCTAAATTTTTAAATAAAGCGCTACCACAGCGCCCAGTGTAATCGCTGAGTTCCAGCAATCATGTCAAATTAAGAAGAATGTTATTTCTTGGAGTCCAATTGTGTCATTTATCACATTTATAAGGTCAAAGTCCAAAATCAGTTCAATTAAGTCCCACAGTCAATCGTTTCACTGTTAAAAGCGATGCAACCTAGTAATATCAGAAAAATATCGCTAAATACATGTTGGTACGAATATGTGACGCAACCGTTGTAACTCAAACGGACTGATACCGTTAGAAAGTCAATGAAATGTAGTTTTTGAAACTGTCTCTATTTCTTCAGCGCGCGCTAACGGCTAGGATTGGTCCCACAGTAAAAAATGACTTATTTATCTAAATTTTTAAATAAAGCGCTACCACAGCGCCCAGTGTAATCGCTGAGTTCCAGCAATCATGTCAAATTAAGAAGAATGTTATTTCTTGGAGTCCAATTGTCTCATTTATCACATTTATAAGGTCAAAGTCCAAAATCAGTTCAATTAAGTCCCACAGTCAATCGTTTCACTGTTAAAAGCGATGCAACCTAGTAATATCAGAAAAATATCGCTAAATACATGTTGGTACGAATATGTGACGCAACCGTTGTAACTCAAACGGACTGATACCGTTAGAAAGTCAATGAAATGTAGTTTTTGAAACTGTCTCTATTTCTTCAGCGCGCGCTAACGGCTAGGATTGGTCCCACAGTAAAAAATGACTTATTTATCTAAATTTTTAAATAAAGCGCTACCACAGCGCCCAGTGTAATCGCTGAGTTCCAGCAATCATGTCAAATTAAGAAGAATGTTATTTCTTGGAGTCCAATTGTCTCATTTATCACATTTATAAGGTCAAAGTCCAAAATCAGTTCAATTAAGTCCCACAGTCAATCGTTTCACTGTTAAAAGCGATGCAACCTAGTAATATCAGAAAAATATCGCTAAATACATGTTGGTACGAATATGTGACGCAACCGTTGTAACTCAAACGGACTGATACCGTTAGAAAGTCAATGAAATGTAGTTTTTGAAACTGTCTCTATTTCTTCAGCGCGCGCTAACGGCTAGGATTGGTCCCACAGTAAAAAATGACTTATTTATCTAAATTTTTAAATAAAGCGCTACCACAGCGCCCAGTGTAATCGCTGAGTTCCAGCAATCATGTCAAATTAAGAAGAATGTTATTTCTTGGAGTCCAATTGTGTCATTTATCACATTTATAAGGTCAAAGTCCAAAATCAGTTCAATTAAGTCCCACAGTCAATCGTTTCACTGTTAAAAGCGATGCAACCTAGTAATATCAGAAAAATATCGCTAAATACATGTTGGTACGAATATGTGACGCAACCGTTGTAACTCAAACGGACTGATACCGTTAGAAAGTCAATGAAATGTAGTTTTTGAAACTGTCTCTATTTCTTCAGCGCGCGCTAACGGCTAGGATTGGTCCCACAGTAAAAAATGACTTATTTATCTAAATTTTTAAATAAAGCGCTACCACAGCGCCCAGTGTAATCGCTGAGTTCCAGCAATCATGTCAAATTAAGAAGAATGTTATTTCTTGGAGTCCAATTGTGTCATTTATCACATTTATAAGGTCAAAGTCCAAAATCAGTTCAATTAAGTCCCACAGTCAATCGTTTCACTGTTAAAAGCGATGCAACCTAGTAATATCAGAAAAATATCGCTAAATACATGTTGGTACGAATATGTGACGCAACCGTTGTAACTCAAACGGACTGATACCGTTAGAAAGTCAATGAAATGTAGTTTTTGAAACTGTCTCTATTTCTTCAGCGCGCGCTAACGGCTAGGATTGGTCCCACAGTAAAAAATGACTTATTTATCTAAATTTTTAAATAAAGCGCTACCACAGCGCCCAGTGTAATCGCTGAGTTCCAGCAATCATGTCAAATTAAGAAGAATGTTATTTCTTGGAGTCCAATTGTCTCATTTATCACATTTATAAGGTCAAAGTCCAAAATCAGTTCAATTAAGTCCCACAGTCAATCGTTTCACTGTTAAAAGCGATGCAACCTAGTAATATCAGAAAAATATCGCTAAATACATGTTGGTACGAATATGTGACGCAACCGTTGTAACTCAAACGGACTGATACCGTTAGAAAGTCAATGAAATGTAGTTTTTGAAACTGTCTCTATTTCTTCAGCGCGCGCTAACGGCTAGGATTGGTCCCACAGTAAAAAATGACTTATTTATCTAAATTTTTAAATAAAGCGCTACCACAGCGCCCAGTGTAATCGCTGAGTTCCAGCAATCATGTCAAATTAAGAAGAATGTTATTTCTTGGAGTCCAATTGTCTCATTTATCACATTTATAAGGTCAAAGTCCAAAATCAGTTCAATTAAGTCCCACAGTCAATCGTTTCACTGTTAAAAGCGATGCAACCTAGTAATATCAGAAAAATATCGCTAAATACATGTTGGTACGAATATGTGACGCAACCGTTGTAACTCAAACGGACTGATACCGTTAGAAAGTCAATGAAATGTAGTTTTTGAAACTGTCTCTATTTCTTCAGCGCGCGCTAACGGCTAGGATTGGTCCCACAGTAAAAAATGACTTATTTATCTAAATTTTTAAATAAAGCGCTACCACAGCGCCCAGTGTAATCGCTGAGTTCCAGCAATCATGTCAAATTAAGAAGAATGTTATTTCTTGGAGTCCAATTGTCTCATTTATCACATTTATAAGGTCAAAGTCCAAAATCAGTTCAATTAAGTCCCACAGTCAATCGTTTCACTGTTAAAAGCGATGCAACCTAGTAATATCAGAAAAATATCGCTAAATACATGTTGGTACGAATATGTGACGCAACCGTTGTAACTCAAACGGACTGATACCGTTAGAAAGTCAATGAAATGTAGTTTTTGAAACTGTCTCTATTTCTTCAGCGCGCGCTAACGGCTAGGATTGGTCCCACAGTAAAAAATGACTTATTTATCTAAATTTTTAAATAAAGCGCTACCACAGCGCCCAGTGTAATCGCTGAGTTCCAGCAATCATGTCAAATTAAGAAGAATGTTATTTCTTGGAGTCCAATTGTCTCATTTATCACATTTATAAGGTCAAAGTCCAAAATCAGTTCAATTAAGTCCCACAGTCAATCGTTTCACTGTTAAAAGCGATGCAACCTAGTAATATCAGAAAAATATCGCTAAATACATGTTGGTACGAATATGTGACGCAACCGTTGTAACTCAAACGGACTGATACCGTTAGAAAGTCAATGAAATGTAGTTTTTGAAACTGTCTCTATTTCTTCAGCGCGCGCTAACGGCTAGGATTGGTCCCACAGTAAAAAATGACTTATTTATCTAAATTTTTAAATAAAGCGCTACCACAGCGCCCAGTGTAATCGCTGAGTTCCAGCAATCATGTCAAATTAAGAAGAATGTTATTTCTTGGAGTCCAATTGTCTCATTTATCACATTTATAAGGTCAAAGTCCAAAATCAGTTCAATTAAGTCCCACAGTCAATCGTTTCACTGTTAAAAGCGATGCAACCTAGTAATATCAGAAAAATATCGCTAAATACATGTTGGTACGAATATGTGACGCAACCGTTGTAACTCAAACGGACTGATACCGTTAGAAAGTCAATGAAATGTAGTTTTTGAAACTGTCTCTATTTCTTCAGCGCGCGCTAACGGCTAGGATTGGTCCCACAGTAAAAAATGACTTATTTATCTAAATTTTTAAATAAAGCGCTACCACAGCGCCCAGTGTAATCGCTGAGTTCCAGCAATCATGTCAAATTAAGAAGAATGTTATTTCTTGGAGTCCAATTGTGTCATTTATCACATTTATAAGGTCAAAGTCCAAAATCAGTTCAATTAAGTCCCACAGTCAATCGTTTCACTGTTAAAAGCGATGCAACCTAGTAATATCAGAAAAATATCGCTAAATACATGTTGGTACGAATATGTGACGCAACCGTTGTAACTCAAACGGACTGATACCGTTAGAAAGTCAATGAAATGTAGTTTTTGAAACTGTCTCTATTTCTTCAGCGCGCGCTAACGGCTAGGATTGGTCCCACAGTAAAAAATGACTTATTTATCTAAATTTTTAAATAAAGCGCTACCACAGCGCCCAGTGTAATCGCTGAGTTCCAGCAATCATGTCAAATTAAGAAGAATGTTATTTCTTGGAGTCCAATTGTGTCATTTATCACATTTATAAGGTCAAAGTCCAAAATCAGTTCAATTAAGTCCCACAGTCAATCGTTTCACTGTTAAAAGCGATGCAACCTAGTAATATCAGAAAAATATCGCTAAATACATGTTGGTACGAATATGTGACGCAACCGTTGTAACTCAAACGGACTGATACCGTTAGAAAGTCAATGAAATGTAGTTTTTGAAACTGTCTCTATTTCTTCAGCGCGCGCTAACGGCTAGGATTGGTCCCACAGTAAAAAATGACTTATTTATCTAAATTTTTAAATAAAGCGCTACCACAGCGCCCAGTGTAATCGCTGAGTTCCAGCAATCATGTCAAATTAAGAAGAATGTTATTTCTTGGAGTCCAATTGTGTCATTTATCACATTTATAAGGTCAAAGTCCAAAATCAGTTCAATTAAGTCCCACAGTCAATCGTTTCACTGTTAAAAGCGATGCAACCTAGTAATATCAGAAAAATATCGCTAAATACATGTTGGTACGAATATGTGACGCAACCGTTGTAACTCAAACGGACTGATACCGTTAGAAAGTCAATGAAATGTAGTTTTTGAAACTGTCTCTATTTCTTCAGCGCGCGCTAACGGCTAGGATTGGTCCCACAGTAAAAAATGACTTATTTATCTAAATTTTTAAATAAAGCGCTACCACAGCGCCCAGTGTAATCGCTGAGTTCCAGCAATCATGTCAAATTAAGAAGAATGTTATTTCTTGGAGTCCAATTGTCTCATTTATCACATTTATAAGGTCAAAGTCCAAAATCAGTTCAATTAAGTCCCACAGTCAATCGTTTCACTGTTAAAAGCGATGCAACCTAGTAATATCAGAAAAATATCGCTAAATACATGTTGGTACGAATATGTGACGCAACCGTTGTAACTCAAACGGACTGATACCGTTAGAAAGTCAATGAAATGTAGTTTTTGAAACTGTCTCTATTTCTTCAGCGCGCGCTAACGGCTAGGATTGGTCCCACAGTAAAAAATGACTTATTTATCTAAATTTTTAAATAAAGCGCTACCACAGCGCCCAGTGTAATCGCTGAGTTCCAGCAATCATGTCAAATTAAGAAGAATGTTATTTCTTGGAGTCCAATTGTCTCATTTATCACATTTATAAGGTCAAAGTCCAAAATCAGTTCAATTAAGTCCCACAGTCAATCGTTTCACTGTTAAAAGCGATGCAACCTAGTAATATCAGAAAAATATCGCTAAATACATGTTGGTACGAATATGTGACGCAACCGTTGTAACTCAAACGGACTGATACCGTTAGAAAGTCAATGAAATGTAGTTTTTGAAACTGTCTCTATTTCTTCAGCGCGCGCTAACGGCTAGGATTGGTCCCACAGTAAAAAATGACTTATTTATCTAAATTTTTAAATAAAGCGCTACCACAGCGCCCAGTGTAATCGCTGAGTTCCAGCAATCATGTCAAATTAAGAAGAATGTTATTTCTTGGAGTCCAATTGTCTCATTTATCACATTTATAAGGTCAAAGTCCAAAATCAGTTCAATTAAGTCCCACAGTCAATCGTTTCACTGTTAAAAGCGATGCAACCTAGTAATATCAGAAAAATATCGCTAAATACATGTTGGTACGAATATGTGACGCAACCGTTGTAACTCAAACGGACTGATACCGTTAGAAAGTCAATGAAATGTAGTTTTTGAAACTGTCTCTATTTCTTCAGCGCGCGCTAACGGCTAGGATTGGTCCCACAGTAAAAAATGACTTATTTATCTAAATTTTTAAATAAAGCGCTACCACAGCGCCCAGTGTAATCGCTGAGTTCCAGCAATCATGTCAAATTAAGAAGAATGTTATTTCTTGGAGTCCAATTGTCTCATTTATCACATTTATAAGGTCAAAGTCCAAAATCAGTTCAATTAAGTCCCACAGTCAATCGTTTCACTGTTAAAAGCGATGCAACCTAGTAATATCAGAAAAATATCGCTAAATACATGTTGGTACGAATATGTGACGCAACCGTTGTAACTCAAACGGACTGATACCGTTAGAAAGTCAATGAAATGTAGTTTTTGAAACTGTCTCTATTTCTTCAGCGCGCGCTAACGGCTAGGATTGGTCCCACAGTAAAAAATGACTTATTTATCTAAATTTTTAAATAAAGCGCTACCACAGCGCCCAGTGTAATCGCTGAGTTCCAGCAATCATGTCAAATTAAGAAGAATGTTATTTCTTGGAGTCCAATTGTCTCATTTATCACATTTATAAGGTCAAAGTCCAAAATCAGTTCAATTAAGTCCCACAGTCAATCGTTTCACTGTTAAAAGCGATGCAACCTAGTAATATCAGAAAAATATCGCTAAATACATGTTGGTACGAATATGTGACGCAACCGTTGTAACTCAAACGGACTGATACCGTTAGAAAGTCAATGAAATGTAGTTTTTGAAACTGTCTCTATTTCTTCAGCGCGCGCTAACGGCTAGGATTGGTCCCACAGTAAAAAATGACTTATTTATCTAAATTTTTAAATAAAGCGCTACCACAGCGCCCAGTGTAATCGCTGAGTTCCAGCAATCATGTCAAATTAAGAAGAATGTTATTTCTTGGAGTCCAATTGTCTCATTTATCACATTTATAAGGTCAAAGTCCAAAATCAGTTCAATTAAGTCCCACAGTCAATCGTTTCACTGTTAAAAGCGATGCAACCTAGTAATATCAGAAAAATATCGCTAAATACATGTTGGTACGAATATGTGACGCAACCGTTGTAACTCAAACGGACTGATACCGTTAGAAAGTCAATGAAATGTAGTTTTTGAAACTGTCTCTATTTCTTCAGCGCGCGCTAACGGCTAGGATTGGTCCCACAGTAAAAAATGACTTATTTATCTAAATTTTTAAATAAAGCGCTACCACAGCGCCCAGTGTAATCGCTGAGTTCCAGCAATCATGTCAAATTAAGAAGAATGTTATTTCTTGGAGTCCAATTGTCTCATTTATCACATTTATAAGGTCAAAGTCCAAAATCAGTTCAATTAAGTCCCACAGTCAATCGTTTCACTGTTAAAAGCGATGCAACCTAGTAATATCAGAAAAATATCGCTAAATACATGTTGGTACGAATATGTGACGCAACCGTTGTAACTCAAACGGACTGATACCGTTAGAAAGTCAATGAAATGTAGTTTTTGAAACTGTCTCTATTTCTTCAGCGCGCGCTAACGGCTAGGATTGGTCCCACAGTAAAAAATGACTTATTTATCTAAATTTTTAAATAAAGCGCTACCACAGCGCCCAGTGTAATCGCTGAGTTCCAGCAATCATGTCAAATTAAGAAGAATGTTATTTCTTGGAGTCCAATTGTGTCATTTATCACATTTATAAGGTCAAAGTCCAAAATCAGTTCAATTAAGTCCCACAGTCAATCGTTTCACTGTTAAAAGCGATGCAACCTAGTAATATCAGAAAAATATCGCTAAATACATGTTGGTACGAATATGTGACGCAACCGTTGTAACTCAAACGGACTGATACCGTTAGAAAGTCAATGAAATGTAGTTTTTGAAACTGTCTCTATTTCTTCAGCGCGCGCTAACGGCTAGGATTGGTCCCACAGTAAAAAATGACTTATTTATCTAAATTTTTAAATAAAGCGCTACCACAGCGCCCAGTGTAATCGCTGAGTTCCAGCAATCATGTCAAATTAAGAAGAATGTTATTTCTTGGAGTCCAATTGTGTCATTTATCACATTTATAAGGTCAAAGTCCAAAATCAGTTCAATTAAGTCCCACAGTCAATCGTTTCACTGTTAAAAGCGATGCAACCTAGTAATATCAGAAAAATATCGCTAAATACATGTTGGTACGAATATGTGACGCAACCGTTGTAACTCAAACGGACTGATACCGTTAGAAAGTCAATGAAATGTAGTTTTTGAAACTGTCTCTATTTCTTCAGCGCGCGCTAACGGCTAGGATTGGTCCCACAGTAAAAAATGACTTATTTATCTAAATTTTTAAATAAAGCGCTACCACAGCGCCCAGTGTAATCGCTGAGTTCCAGCAATCATGTCAAATTAAGAAGAATGTTATTTCTTGGAGTCCAATTGTGTCATTTATCACATTTATAAGGTCAAAGTCCAAAATCAGTTCAATTAAGTCCCACAGTCAATCGTTTCACTGTTAAAAGCGATGCAACCTAGTAATATCAGAAAAATATCGCTAAATACATGTTGGTACGAATATGTGACGCAACCGTTGTAACTCAAACGGACTGATACCGTTAGAAAGTCAATGAAATGTAGTTTTTGAAACTGTCTCTATTTCTTCAGCGCGCGCTAACGGCTAGGATTGGTCCCACAGTAAAAAATGACTTATTTATCTAAATTTTTAAATAAAGCGCTACCACAGCGCCCAGTGTAATCGCTGAGTTCCAGCAATCATGTCAAATTAAGAAGAATGTTATTTCTTGGAGTCCAATTGTGTCATTTATCACATTTATAAGGTCAAAGTCCAAAATCAGTTCAATTAAGTCCCACAGTCAATCGTTTCACTGTTAAAAGCGATGCAACCTAGTAATATCAGAAAAATATCGCTAAATACATGTTGGTACGAATATGTGACGCAACCGTTGTAACTCAAACGGACTGATACCGTTAGAAAGTCAATGAAATGTAGTTTTTGAAACTGTCTCTATTTCTTCAGCGCGCGCTAACGGCTAGGATTGGTCCCACAGTAAAAAATGACTTATTTATCTAAATTTTTAAATAAAGCGCTACCACAGCGCCCAGTGTAATCGCTGAGTTCCAGCAATCATGTCAAATTAAGAAGAATGTTATTTCTTGGAGTCCAATTGTCTCATTTATCACATTTATAAGGTCAAAGTCCAAAATCAGTTCAATTAAGTCCCACAGTCAATCGTTTCACTGTTAAAAGCGATGCAACCTAGTAATATCAGAAAAATATCGCTAAATACATGTTGGTACGAATATGTGACGCAACCGTTGTAACTCAAACGGACTGATACCGTTAGAAAGTCAATGAAATGTAGTTTTTGAAACTGTCTCTATTTCTTCAGCGCGCGCTAACGGCTAGGATTGGTCCCACAGTAAAAAATGACTTATTTATCTAAATTTTTAAATAAAGCGCTACCACAGCGCCCAGTGTAATCGCTGAGTTCCAGCAATCATGTCAAATTAAGAAGAATGTTATTTCTTGGAGTCCAATTGTGTCATTTATCACATTTATAAGGTCAAAGTCCAAAATCAGTTCAATTAAGTCCCACAGTCAATCGTTTCACTGTTAAAAGCGATGCAACCTAGTAATATCAGAAAAATATCGCTAAATACATGTTGGTACGAATATGTGACGCAACCGTTGTAACTCAAACGGACTGATACCGTTAGAAAGTCAATGAAATGTAGTTTTTGAAACTGTCTCTATTTCTTCAGCGCGCGCTAACGGCTAGGATTGGTCCCACAGTAAAAAATGACTTATTTATCTAAATTTTTAAATAAAGCGCTACCACAGCGCCCAGTGTAATCGCTGAGTTCCAGCAATCATGTCAAATTAAGAAGAATGTTATTTCTTGGAGTCCAATTGTCTCATTTATCACATTTATAAGGTCAAAGTCCAAAATCAGTTCAATTAAGTCCCACAGTCAATCGTTTCACTGTTAAAAGCGATGCAACCTAGTAATATCAGAAAAATATCGCTAAATACATGTTGGTACGAATATGTGACGCAACCGTTGTAACTCAAACGGACTGATACCGTTAGAAAGTCAATGAAATGTAGTTTTTGAAACTGTCTCTATTTCTTCAGCGCGCGCTAACGGCTAGGATTGGTCCCACAGTAAAAAATGACTTATTTATCTAAATTTTTAAATAAAGCGCTACCACAGCGCCCAGTGTAATCGCTGAGTTCCAGCAATCATGTCAAATTAAGAAGAATGTTATTTCTTGGAGTCCAATTGTGTCATTTATCACATTTATAAGGTCAAAGTCCAAAATCAGTTCAATTAAGTCCCACAGTCAATCGTTTCACTGTTAAAAGCGATGCAACCTAGTAATATCAGAAAAATATCGCTAAATACATGTTGGTACGAATATGTGACGCAACCGTTGTAACTCAAACGGACTGATACCGTTAGAAAGTCAATGAAATGTAGTTTTTGAAACTGTCTCTATTTCTTCAGCGCGCGCTAACGGCTAGGATTGGTCCCACAGTAAAAAATGACTTATTTATCTAAATTTTTAAATAAAGCGCTACCACAGCGCCCAGTGTAATCGCTGAGTTCCAGCAATCATGTCAAATTAAGAAGAATGTTATTTCTTGGAGTCCAATTGTGTCATTTATCACATTTATAAGGTCAAAGTCCAAAATCAGTTCAATTAAGTCCCACAGTCAATCGTTTCACTGTTAAAAGCGATGCAACCTAGTAATATCAGAAAAATATCGCTAAATACATGTTGGTACGAATATGTGACGCAACCGTTGTAACTCAAACGGACTGATACCGTTAGAAAGTCAATGAAATGTAGTTTTTGAAACTGTCTCTATTTCTTCAGCGCGCGCTAACGGCTAGGATTGGTCCCACAGTAAAAAATGACTTATTTATCTAAATTTTTAAATAAAGCGCTACCACAGCGCCCAGTGTAATCGCTGAGTTCCAGCAATCATGTCAAATTAAGAAGAATGTTATTTCTTGGAGTCCAATTGTCTCATTTATCACATTTATAAGGTCAAAGTCCAAAATCAGTTCAATTAAGTCCCACAGTCAATCGTTTCACTGTTAAAAGCGATGCAACCTAGTAATATCAGAAAAATATCGCTAAATACATGTTGGTACGAATATGTGACGCAACCGTTGTAACTCAAACGGACTGATACCGTTAGAAAGTCAATGAAATGTAGTTTTTGAAACTGTCTCTATTTCTTCAGCGCGCGCTAACGGCTAGGATTGGTCCCACAGTAAAAAATGACTTATTTATCTAAATTTTTAAATAAAGCGCTACCACAGCGCCCAGTGTAATCGCTGAGTTCCAGCAATCATGTCAAATTAAGAAGAATGTTATTTCTTGGAGTCCAATTGTGTCATTTATCACATTTATAAGGTCAAAGTCCAAAATCAGTTCAATTAAGTCCCACAGTCAATCGTTTCACTGTTAAAAGCGATGCAACCTAGTAATATCAGAAAAATATCGCTAAATACATGTTGGTACGAATATGTGACGCAACCGTTGTAACTCAAACGGACTGATACCGTTAGAAAGTCAATGAAATGTAGTTTTTGAAACTGTCTCTATTTCTTCAGCGCGCGCTAACGGCTAGGATTGGTCCCACAGTAAAAAATGACTTATTTATCTAAATTTTTAAATAAAGCGCTACCACAGCGCCCAGTGTAATCGCTGAGTTCCAGCAATCATGTCAAATTAAGAAGAATGTTATTTCTTGGAGTCCAATTGTGTCATTTATCACATTTATAAGGTCAAAGTCCAAAATCAGTTCAATTAAGTCCCACAGTCAATCGTTTCACTGTTAAAAGCGATGCAACCTAGTAATATCAGAAAAATATCGCTAAATACATGTTGGTACGAATATGTGACGCAACCGTTGTAACTCAAACGGACTGATACCGTTAGAAAGTCAATGAAATGTAGTTTTTGAAACTGTCTCTATTTCTTCAGCGCGCGCTAACGGCTAGGATTGGTCCCACAGTAAAAAATGACTTATTTATCTAAATTTTTAAATAAAGCGCTACCACAGCGCCCAGTGTAATCGCTGAGTTCCAGCAATCATGTCAAATTAAGAAGAATGTTATTTCTTGGAGTCCAATTGTGTCATTTATCACATTTATAAGGTCAAAGTCCAAAATCAGTTCAATTAAGTCCCACAGTCAATCGTTTCACTGTTAAAAGCGATGCAACCTAGTAATATCAGAAAAATATCGCTAAATACATGTTGGTACGAATATGTGACGCAACCGTTGTAACTCAAACGGACTGATACCGTTAGAAAGTCAATGAAATGTAGTTTTTGAAACTGTCTCTATTTCTTCAGCGCGCGCTAACGGCTAGGATTGGTCCCACAGTAAAAAATGACTTATTTATCTAAATTTTTAAATAAAGCGCTACCACAGCGCCCAGTGTAATCGCTGAGTTCCAGCAATCATGTCAAATTAAGAAGAATGTTATTTCTTGGAGTCCAATTGTGTCATTTATCACATTTATAAGGTCAAAGTCCAAAATCAGTTCAATTAAGTCCCACAGTCAATCGTTTCACTGTTAAAAGCGATGCAACCTAGTAATATCAGAAAAATATCGCTAAATACATGTTGGTACGAATATGTGACGCAACCGTTGTAACTCAAACGGACTGATACCGTTAGAAAGTCAATGAAATGTAGTTTTTGAAACTGTCTCTATTTCTTCAGCGCGCGCTAACGGCTAGGATTGGTCCCACAGTAAAAAATGACTTATTTATCTAAATTTTTAAATAAAGCGCTACCACAGCGCCCAGTGTAATCGCTGAGTTCCAGCAATCATGTCAAATTAAGAAGAATGTTATTTCTTGGAGTCCAATTGTGTCATTTATCACATTTATAAGGTCAAAGTCCAAAATCAGTTCAATTAAGTCCCACAGTCAATCGTTTCACTGTTAAAAGCGATGCAACCTAGTAATATCAGAAAAATATCGCTAAATACATGTTGGTACGAATATGTGACGCAACCGTTGTAACTCAAACGGACTGATACCGTTAGAAAGTCAATGAAATGTAGTTTTTGAAACTGTCTCTATTTCTTCAGCGCGCGCTAACGGCTAGGATTGGTCCCACAGTAAAAAATGACTTATTTATCTAAATTTTTAAATAAAGCGCTACCACAGCGCCCAGTGTAATCGCTGAGTTCCAGCAATCATGTCAAATTAAGAAGAATGTTATTTCTTGGAGTCCAATTGTGTCATTTATCACATTTATAAGGTCAAAGTCCAAAATCAGTTCAATTAAGTCCCACAGTCAATCGTTTCACTGTTAAAAGCGATGCAACCTAGTAATATCAGAAAAATATCGCTAAATACATGTTGGTACGAATATGTGACGCAACCGTTGTAACTCAAACGGACTGATACCGTTAGAAAGTCAATGAAATGTAGTTTTTGAAACTGTCTCTATTTCTTCAGCGCGCGCTAACGGCTAGGATTGGTCCCACAGTAAAAAATGACTTATTTATCTAAATTTTTAAATAAAGCGCTACCACAGCGCCCAGTGTAATCGCTGAGTTCCAGCAATCATGTCAAATTAAGAAGAATGTTATTTCTTGGAGTCCAATTGTCTCATTTATCACATTTATAAGGTCAAAGTCCAAAATCAGTTCAATTAAGTCCCACAGTCAATCGTTTCACTGTTAAAAGCGATGCAACCTAGTAATATCAGAAAAATATCGCTAAATACATGTTGGTACGAATATGTGACGCAACCGTTGTAACTCAAACGGACTGATACCGTTAGAAAGTCAATGAAATGTAGTTTTTGAAACTGTCTCTATTTCTTCAGCGCGCGCTAACGGCTAGGATTGGTCCCACAGTAAAAAATGACTTATTTATCTAAATTTTTAAATAAAGCGCTACCACAGCGCCCAGTGTAATCGCTGAGTTCCAGCAATCATGTCAAATTAAGAAGAATGTTATTTCTTGGAGTCCAATTGTCTCATTTATCACATTTATAAGGTCAAAGTCCAAAATCAGTTCAATTAAGTCCCACAGTCAATCGTTTCACTGTTAAAAGCGATGCAACCTAGTAATATCAGAAAAATATCGCTAAATACATGTTGGTACGAATATGTGACGCAACCGTTGTAACTCAAACGGACTGATACCGTTAGAAAGTCAATGAAATGTAGTTTTTGAAACTGTCTCTATTTCTTCAGCGCGCGCTAACGGCTAGGATTGGTCCCACAGTAAAAAATGACTTATTTATCTAAATTTTTAAATAAAGCGCTACCACAGCGCCCAGTGTAATCGCTGAGTTCCAGCAATCATGTCAAATTAAGAAGAATGTTATTTCTTGGAGTCCAATTGTGTCATTTATCACATTTATAAGGTCAAAGTCCAAAATCAGTTCAATTAAGTCCCACAGTCAATCGTTTCACTGTTAAAAGCGATGCAACCTAGTAATATCAGAAAAATATCGCTAAATACATGTTGGTACGAATATGTGACGCAACCGTTGTAACTCAAACGGACTGATACCGTTAGAAAGTCAATGAAATGTAGTTTTTGAAACTGTCTCTATTTCTTCAGCGCGCGCTAACGGCTAGGATTGGTCCCACAGTAAAAAATGACTTATTTATCTAAATTTTTAAATAAAGCGCTACCACAGCGCCCAGTGTAATCGCTGAGTTCCAGCAATCATGTCAAATTAAGAAGAATGTTATTTCTTGGAGTCCAATTGTGTCATTTATCACATTTATAAGGTCAAAGTCCAAAATCAGTTCAATTAAGTCCCACAGTCAATCGTTTCACTGTTAAAAGCGATGCAACCTAGTAATATCAGAAAAATATCGCTAAATACATGTTGGTACGAATATGTGACGCAACCGTTGTAACTCAAACGGACTGATACCGTTAGAAAGTCAATGAAATGTAGTTTTTGAAACTGTCTCTATTTCTTCAGCGCGCGCTAACGGCTAGGATTGGTCCCACAGTAAAAAATGACTTATTTATCTAAATTTTTAAATAAAGCGCTACCACAGCGCCCAGTGTAATCGCTGAGTTCCAGCAATCATGTCAAATTAAGAAGAATGTTATTTCTTGGAGTCCAATTGTGTCATTTATCACATTTATAAGGTCAAAGTCCAAAATCAGTTCAATTAAGTCCCACAGTCAATCGTTTCACTGTTAAAAGCGATGCAACCTAGTAATATCAGAAAAATATCGCTAAATACATGTTGGTACGAATATGTGACGCAACCGTTGTAACTCAAACGGACTGATACCGTTAGAAAGTCAATGAAATGTAGTTTTTGAAACTGTCTCTATTTCTTCAGCGCGTGCTAACGGCTAGGATTGGTCCCACAGTAAAAAATGACTTATTTATCTAAATTTTTAAATAAAGCGCTACCACAGCGCCCAGTGTAATCGCTGAGTTCCAGCAATCATGTCAAATTAAGAAGAATGTTATTTCTTGGAGTCCAATTGTCTCATTTATCACATTTATAAGGTCAAAGTCCAAAATCAGTTCAATTAAGTCCCACAGTCAATCGTTTCACTGTTAAAAGCGATGCAACCTAGTAATATCAGAAAAATATCGCTAAATACATGTTGGTACGAATATGTGACGCAACCGTTGTAACTCAAACGGACTGATACCGTTAGAAAGTCAATGAAATGTAGTTTTTGAAACTGTCTCTATTTCTTCAGCGCGCGCTAACGGCTAGGATTGGTCCCACAGTAAAAAATGACTTATTTATCTAAATTTTTAAATAAAGCGCTACCACAGCGCCCAGTGTAATCGCTGAGTTCCAGCAATCATGTCAAATTAAGAAGAATGTTATTTCTTGGAGTCCAATTGTGTCATTTATCACATTTATAAGGTCAAAGTCCAAAATCAGTTCAATTAAGTCCCACAGTCAATCGTTTCACTGTTAAAAGCGATGCAACCTAGTAATATCAGAAAAATATCGCTAAATACATGTTGGTACGAATATGTGACGCAACCGTTGTAACTCAAACGGACTGATACCGTTAGAAAGTCAATGAAATGTAGTTTTTGAAACTGTCTCTATTTCTTCAGCGCGCGCTAACGGCTAGGATTGGTCCCACAGTAAAAAATGACTTATTTATCTAAATTTTTAAATAAAGCGCTACCACAGCGCCCAGTGTAATCGCTGAGTTCCAGCAATCATGTCAAATTAAGAAGAATGTTATTTCTTGGAGTCCAATTGTCTCATTTATCACATTTATAAGGTCAAAGTCCAAAATCAGTTCAATTAAGTCCCACAGTCAATCGTTTCACTGTTAAAAGCGATGCAACCTAGTAATATCAGAAAAATATCGCTAAATACATGTTGGTACGAATATGTGACGCAACCGTTGTAACTCAAACGGACTGATACCGTTAGAAAGTCAATGAAATGTAGTTTTTGAAACTGTCTCTATTTCTTCAGCGCGCGCTAACGGCTAGGATTGGTCCCACAGTAAAAAATGACTTATTTATCTAAATTTTTAAATAAAGCGCTACCACAGCGCCCAGTGTAATCGCTGAGTTCCAGCAATCATGTCAAATTAAGAAGAATGTTATTTCTTGGAGTCCAATTGTGTCATTTATCACATTTATAAGGTCAAAGTCCAAAATCAGTTCAATTAAGTCCCACAGTCAATCGTTTCACTGTTAAAAGCGATGCAACCTAGTAATATCAGAAAAATATCGCTAAATACATGTTGGTACGAATATGTGACGCAACCGTTGTAACTCAAACGGACTGATACCGTTAGAAAGTCAATGAAATGTAGTTTTTGAAACTGTCTCTATTTCTTCAGCGCGCGCTAACGGCTAGGATTGGTCCCACAGTAAAAAATGACTTATTTATCTAAATTTTTAAATAAAGCGCTACCACAGCGCCCAGTGTAATCGCTGAGTTCCAGCAATCATGTCAAATTAAGAAGAATGTTATTTCTTGGAGTCCAATTGTGTCATTTATCACATTTATAAGGTCAAAGTCCAAAATCAGTTCAATTAAGTCCCACAGTCAATCGTTTCACTGTTAAAAGCGATGCAACCTAGTAATATCAGAAAAATATCGCTAAATACATGTTGGTACGAATATGTGACGCAACCGTTGTAACTCAAACGGACTGATACCGTTAGAAAGTCAATGAAATGTAGTTTTTGAAACTGTCTCTATTTCTTCAGCGCGCGCTAACGGCTAGGATTGGTCCCACAGTAAAAAATGACTTATTTATCTAAATTTTTAAATAAAGCGCTACCACAGCGCCCAGTGTAATCGCTGAGTTCCAGCAATCATGTCAAATTAAGAAGAATGTTATTTCTTGGAGTCCAATTGTCTCATTTATCACATTTATAAGGTCAAAGTCCAAAATCAGTTCAATTAAGTCCCACAGTCAATCGTTTCACTGTTAAAAGCGATGCAACCTAGTAATATCAGAAAAATATCGCTAAATACATGTTGGTACGAATATGTGACGCAACCGTTGTAACTCAAACGGACTGATACCGTTAGAAAGTCAATGAAATGTAGTTTTTGAAACTGTCTCTATTTCTTCAGCGCGCGCTAACGGCTAGGATTGGTCCCACAGTAAAAAATGACTTATTTATCTAAATTTTTAAATAAAGCGCTACCACAGCGCCCAGTGTAATCGCTGAGTTCCAGCAATCATGTCAAATTAAGAAGAATGTTATTTCTTGGAGTCCAATTGTGTCATTTATCACATTTATAAGGTCAAAGTCCAAAATCAGTTCAATTAAGTCCCACAGTCAATCGTTTCACTGTTAAAAGCGATGCAACCTAGTAATATCAGAAAAATATCGCTAAATACATGTTGGTACGAATATGTGACGCAACCGTTGTAACTCAAACGGACTGATACCGTTAGAAAGTCAATGAAATGTAGTTTTTGAAACTGTCTCTATTTCTTCAGCGCGTGCTAACGGCTAGGATTGGTCCCACAGTAAAAAATGACTTATTTATCTAAATTTTTAAATAAAGCGCTACCACAGCGCCCAGTGTAATCGCTGAGTTCCAGCAATCATGTCAAATTAAGAAGAATGTTATTTCTTGGAGTCCAATTGTCTCATTTATCACATTTATAAGGTCAAAGTCCAAAATCAGTTCAATTAAGTCCCACAGTCAATCGTTTCACTGTTAAAAGCGATGCAACCTAGTAATATCAGAAAAATATCGCTAAATACATGTTGGTACGAATATGTGACGCAACCGTTGTAACTCAAACGGACTGATACCGTTAGAAAGTCAATGAAATGTAGTTTTTGAAACTGTCTCTATTTCTTCAGCGCGTGCTAACGGCTAGGATTGGTCCCACAGTAAAAAATGACTTATTTATCTAAATTTTTAAATAAAGCGCTACCACAGCGCCCAGTGTAATCGCTGAGTTCCAGCAATCATGTCAAATTAAGAAGAATGTTATTTCTTGGAGTCCAATTGTCTCATTTATCACATTTATAAGGTCAAAGTCCAAAATCAGTTCAATTAAGTCCCACAGTCAATCGTTTCACTGTTAAAAGCGATGCAACCTAGTAATATCAGAAAAATATCGCTAAATACATGTTGGTACGAATATGTGACGCAACCGTTGTAACTCAAACGGACTGATACCGTTAGAAAGTCAATGAAATGTAGTTTTTGAAACTGTCTCTATTTCTTCAGCGCGTGCTAACGGCTAGGATTGGTCCCACAGTAAAAAATGACTTATTTATCTAAATTTTTAAATAAAGCGCTACCACAGCGCCCAGTGTAATCGCTGAGTTCCAGCAATCATGTCAAATTAAGAAGAATGTTATTTCTTGGAGTCCAATTGTCTCATTTATCACATTTATAAGGTCAAAGTCCAAAATCAGTTCAATTAAGTCCCACAGTCAATCGTTTCACTGTTAAAAGCGATGCAACCTAGTAATATCAGAAAAATATCGCTAAATACATGTTGGTACGAATATGTGACGCAACCGTTGTAACTCAAACGGACTGATACCGTTAGAAAGTCAATGAAATGTAGTTTTTGAAACTGTCTCTATTTCTTCAGCGCGCGCTAACGGCTAGGATTGGTCCCACAGTAAAAAATGACTTATTTATCTAAATTTTTAAATAAAGCGCTACCACAGCGCCCAGTGTAATCGCTGAGTTCCAGCAATCATGTCAAATTAAGAAGAATGTTATTTCTTGGAGTCCAATTGTGTCATTTATCACATTTATAAGGTCAAAGTCCAAAATCAGTTCAATTAAGTCCCACAGTCAATCGTTTCACTGTTAAAAGCGATGCAACCTAGTAATATCAGAAAAATATCGCTAAATACATGTTGGTACGAATATGTGACGCAACCGTTGTAACTCAAACGGACTGATACCGTTAGAAAGTCAATGAAATGTAGTTTTGAAAACTGTCTCTATTTCTTCAGCGCGCGCTAACGGCTAGGATTGGTCCCACAGTAAAAAATGACTTATTTATCTAAATTTTTAAATAAAGCGCTACCACAGCGCCCAGTGTAATCGCTGAGTTCCAGCAATCATGTCAAATTAAGAAGAATGTTATTTCTTGGAGTCCAATTGTGTCATTTATCACATTTATAAGGTCAAAGTCCAAAATCAGTTCAGTTAAGTCCCACAGTCAATCGTTTCACTGTTAAAAGCGATGCAACCTAGTAATATCAGAAAAATATCGCTAAATAAATGTTGGTACGAATATGTGACGCAACCGTTGTAACTCAAATGGACTGATACTGTTAGAAAGTCAATGAAATGTAGTTTTTAAAACTGTCTCTATTTCTTCAGCGCGCGCTAACGGCTAGGATTGGTCCCACAGTAAAAAATGACTTATTTATCTAAATTTTTAAATAAAGCGCTACCGCAGCGCCCAGTGTAATTGTTGAGTTCCAGCAATCATGTCAAATTAAGAAGAATGTTATTTCTTGGAGTCCAATTGTGTCATTTATCACATTTATAAGGTCAAAGTCCAAAATCAGTTCAGTTAAGTCCCACAGTCAATCGTTTCACTGTTAAAAGCGATGCAACCTAGTAATATCAGAAAAATATCGCTAAAAACATGTTCGTACGAATATGTGACGCAACCGTTGTAACTCCAATGGACTGATACTGTTAGAAAGTCAATGAAATGTAGTTTTTAAAACTGTCTCTATTTCTTCAGCGCGCGCTAACGGCTAGGATTGGTCCCACAGTAAAAAATGACTTATTTATCTAAATTTTTAAATAAAGCGCTACCACAGCGCCCAGTGCAATTTCTGAGTTCCAGCAATCATGTCAAATTAAGAAGAATATTATTTCTTGGAGTCCAATTGTATCATGTATCACATTTATAAGGTCAAAGTCTAAAATCAGTTCAATTAAGTCCCACAGTCAATCGTTTCACTGTTAAAAGCGATGAAACCTAGTAATGTCAGAAAAATATCGCTAAATACATGTTGGTACGAACATGTGACGCAACCGTTGTAACTCAAACGGACTGATACCGTTAGAAAGTCAATGAAATGTAGTTTTTGAAACTGTCTCTATTTCTTCAGCGCGCGCTAACGGCTAGGATTGGTCCCACAGTAAAAAATGACTTATTTATCTAAATTTTTAAATAAAGCGCTACCACAGCGCCCAGTGTAATCGCTGAGTTCCAGCAATCATGTCAAATTAAGAAGAATGTTATTTCTTGGAGTCCAATTGTTTCATTTATCACATTTATAAGGTCAAAGTCCAAAATCAGTTCAATTAAGTCTCCACAGTCAATCGTTTCACTGTTAAAAGCGATGCAACCTAGTAATGTCAGAAAATATCGCTAAATACATGTTGGTACGAATATGTGACGCAACCGTTGTAACTCAAACGGACTGATACCGTTAGAAAGTCAATGAAATGTAGTTTTGAAACTGTCTCTATTTCTTCAGCGCGCGCTAACGGCTAGGATTGGTCCCACAGTAAAAATGACTTATTTATCTAAATTTTAAATAAAGCGCTAACCACAGCGCCAGTGTAATCGCTGAGTTCCAGCAATCATGTCAAATTAAGAAGAATGTTATTTCTTGGAGTCCAATTGTGTCATTTATCACATTTATAAGGTCAAAGTCCAAAATCAGTTCAATTAAGTCCCACAGTCAATCGTTTCACTGTTAAAGCGATGCAACCTAGTAATATCAGAAAAATATCGCTAAATACATGTTGGTACGAATATGTGACGCAACCGTTGTAACTCAAACGGACTGATACCGTTAGAAAGTCAATGAAATGTAGTTTTTGAAACTGTCTCTATTTCTTTCAGCGCGCGCTAACGGCTAGGATTGGTCCCACAGTAAAAAATGACTTATTTATCTAAATTTTAAATAAAGCGCTACCACAGCGCCCAGTGTAATCGCTGAGTTCCAGCAATCATGTCAAATTAAGAAGAATGTTATTTCTTGGAGTCCATTTGTGTCATTTATCACATTTATAAGGTCAAAGTCCAAAATCAGTTCAATTAAGTCCCACAGTCAATCGTTTCACTGTTAAAAGCGATGCAACCTAGTAATATCAGAAAAATATCGCTAAATACATGTTGGTACGAATATGTGACGCAACCGTTGTAACTCAAACGGACTGATACCGTTAGAAAGTCAATGAAATGTAGTTTTTGAAACTGTCTCTATTTCTTCAGCGCGTGCTAACGGCTAGGATTGGTCCCACAGTAAAAAATGACTTATTTATCTAAATTTTTAAATAAAGCGCAACCACAGCGCCCAGTGTAATCGCTGAGTTCCAGCAATCATATCAAATAAGAAGAATGTTATTTCTTGGAGTCCAATTGTTCATTTATCACATTTATAAGGTCAAAGTCCAAAATCAGTTCAATTAAGTCCCACAGTCCAATCGTTTCACTGTTAAAAGCGATGCAACCTAGTAATATCACAAAAATATCGCTAAATACATGTTCGTACGAATATGTGACGCAACCGTTGTAACTCAAACGGATTGATACCGTTAGAAAGTCAATGAAATGTAGTTTATGAACTGTCCTCTATTTCTTCAGCGCGCGCTAACGGCTAGGATTGGTCCCACAGTAAAAAATGACTTATTTATCTAAATTTTTAAATAAAGCGCTACCACAGCGCCCAGTGTAATCGCTGAGTTCCAGCATCATGTCAAATTAAGAAGAATGTTATTTCTTGGAGTCCAATTGTTCATCTATCACATTTATAAGGTCAAAGTCCAAAATCAGTTCAATTAAGTCCCCACAGTCAATCGTTTCACTGTTAAAAGCGATGCAACCTAGTAATATCAGAAAAATATCGCTAAATACATGTTCGTACGAATATGTGACGCAACCGTTGTAACTCAAACGGACTGATACCCGTTAGAAAGTCAATGAAATGTAGTTTTGAACTGTCTCTATTTTTTCAGCCGCGGCTAACGGCTAGGGATTGGTCCCACAGTAAAAATGACTTATTTATCTAAATTTTTAAATAAAGCGCTACCACAGCGCCCAGTGTAATCGCTGAGTTCCAGCAATCATGTCAAATTAAGAAGAATGTTATTTCTTGGAGTCCAATTGTGTCATTTATCCATTTATAAGGTCAGAAGTCCAAAATCAGTTCAGTTAAGTCCCACAGTCAATCGTTTTCAACCTGTTAAAAGCGATGCAACCTAGTAATATCAGAAAAATATCGCTAAATACATGTTGTAACGAATATGTGACGCAACCGTTGTAACTCAAAACGGACTGATACCTGTTAGAAAGTCAATGAAATGTAGTTTTGAAAACTGTCTCTATTTCTTCAGCGCGCGCTAAACGGCTAGGATTGGTCCCACAGTAAAAAATGACTTATTTATCTAAATTTTAAATAAAGCGCTACCACAGCGCCCAGTGTAATCGCTTGAGTTTCCAGCAATTCATGTCAAATTAAAGAAGAATATTATTTTTTGGAGTCCAATTGTGTCATTTATCACATTTATCAGGTCAACGTCCAACAATCAGTTCAGTTAAGTCCCACAGTCAATCGTTTCACTGTTAAAAAGCGATTGCAACCTAGTAATATCAGAAAATATCGCTAAGAACATGTTCGGTACGAATATGTGACGCAACCGTTGTAACTCCAATGGACTGATTACTGTTAGAAAGTCAATGAATGTAGTTTTTTAAAACTGTCTCTATTCGTTCAGCGCGCGCGCTAACCGGCTAGGATTGGTGCCCACTAGTAAAAATGACCCTATCTATCTAATTTTTAAATAAAGCGGCTACACAGAGCGCCAGATGCAATTTTCCTGAGTTCGCAGCAAGCATGTCCAAATTAAGGAAAGAATACTTATTTCTTGGACCTCCAATGTATCATGATATCACATTTAATAAGGTCAAGTCTAAAATCAGTTCAATTAAGTCCCACAGTACAATCGTTTTCACTCGTTAAAAGCGATGTAAACCTAGTAAAGTCAGAAAAATATCGCTAAATACATGTTGGGGTACGAACATGTGAGCAACCGTTGTAACCAAACGGACTGGATCCGTTAGAAAGATCAATGAATATGTATGTTTTTGAGTCCCTGTCTCTATTCTCAAGCGCAGTCCTCTACGGCTAGGATTGGTCCACAGTAAAACAAAATGACTTATTTATCTAATATTTATAAGCGCTATCCCCAAGCGCCAGTGTAACGCTGAGTTCAGCAATTCATGTCAAATTACAGAAGAATTGTTATTCTTGGAAGTCCAATTGTGTATTTATCCATTTTAAGGTCAAAGCATAAATCAGTTCCATTAGCGTCCCACGCAGTCAATCGTTTCACTGTTAAAACTCGATGCAAACTAGTAAATCTCACCTGATAAAAATAATGCTAAATAACATGTCGTAGAGAATGTGACGCACCGTTGTAACTCAAACGGATTGATACGTTAGAAAGTAATGAAATGTAGTTTATGAACTGTCTCTATGTTTTTTAGCGCGCGTTAACGGCTAGGATTGGTCCAACAGTAAAAAAGACTTATTTATCTAATTTTTTTAAAATAAGCGCTACCACAGCGCCCAGTGAATCTGATTCCATCAATCCATGTCACGTAAGAAGAATGTTTATTTCTTGGAGTCCAATTGTGTCATCTATCAGCATTTATAAAGTCAAAGTCCAAAATCAGTTTCAATTTTAGCCCACAGTCAATCGTTTAAACAACTGTTAAAAGCGATGCAACCTATGTAATGATCAGAAATATCGCTAAGATATCATGTTCGTCTGCATATGTGAGCAACGTTGTAACTCACACGACTGATACCGTTAGAAAGTCAATGGAATAGTTTTTTGAAACTGTCTCTATTTTTCAGCGGCGCTAACGGCTAGGATTGGGTTCACCGAAATGACTTATTTATCTAAATTTTAAATAAAGCGCTACAAAGCGCCCAGTGTAATCGCTGAGTTCCAGTAATCATTCAAATTATAGAAGAATGTTATTCTTGGAGTCAATTGTTTCATTTATCAATTATAAGGTAAGCCAAAATCAGTTCATAAAG
>JASGCC010000994.1:0-46393 GCA_030067915.1 Hydractinia echinata | reverse complement strand
AACGCCGAAGTTGCTATAACGCATTCCTTGGAAGTTCATCCTTGATAAATCTTTTGCAGCCAGCAATGGTTTTAACAGCATAATTGCCGGAGTTGTTGGTGGGGCCTCAAGTACCATCTCGACCGTAATAAGCAACCTCTTAAGTACGGACTATGTGCCACAGGTATCCTATTCAGCTACTAGCGTGGCGTTATCCGACCGAAAACTTTACCGAAGCTTCTTTAGGACTGTGCCGTCAGACGTCAACCAGGCTGCCGCCATAGCAGACTTGTTGAAATACTACGACTGGACGTACGTCTCTGTGTTGCCTCCGACGATGCGTACGGTCGGTTAGGCTTGGACGAACTAAGACTGAGTGCGAAACAGAGAGATTTGTGTTTTGCTAAAGATAAAGTGTTTAATCCTAATTTAGCCGAAGGTAGCAGAGAGTTAACAGAAATCATAAATTCGCTGCGCGCGTTTAATGGAACAGCTCACGTGGTTGTATTGTGGTGCCAATTTAACGACGCCGAAGCAATTATCGACGGCGTCAAAGAAGCTGGTATTTCAAATATCACTTTGGATAGGTACAGAAACGTGGGGAACTCGCATAACAAGCATGCCACTAGGACACAATTTGATTGGAATGCACTTGTACCAACCACGCATCGACAAATTTATAAAGAAGTTTTATAGTCCTTCATCCGGACATTATAATTGCAGAAATCCATGGTACAAAAACATAGTATACGGCATGTGCTTTCTGCCGCTTGCGAAAACGCTCCCCATAAATAAATACCCGCAGGTAGTGGCCTCCGTCTACTCTCTAGCGTACGGTCTCCATAACACACTAGGATGTACGAAACGCGAATGCCCGCGTGACCGAAACTTTTTGAATTACAAATTTCTGTATGAGAACATCACCAAGTTGGACTTTGTTATCTTTTATCCCAGATACAGATTACGCGTATTATAAATTCTAAAATTCTGATGGAGAGAGCGCCATTGTGGCATATGATTACATGTTTTTAAGTAACGAGACCTATAAACTTTTTGGAAACTGGACAAGTACAAACTCGATAGCTATAAGTGACAGTGAAACAATATGGGAAGGGCAGAAAAAACCGGTGTCGCATTGTAGTGACGATTGTCAACCGGGTTACTATCGTATCAAGAGCTCGTCTGCGTGTTGTTGGAAGTGTGCACTTTGTAGTGGCAATCGGATTTCCAATACAATCAACCAAGACATATGCGAACTCTGCTCGTACAAGGAAAAGGCGAACGCTAACCACACTGAGTGCGTACCGTTGAAAGAATTACGATTGTCCATAAAGTCGCAAATGGGAATCTTCATCGCAGTGGCGTCACTACTTTGCGTGCTTTTAACAGCTTTTGTCATCTGTGTATTTATAAAATATTGGGACACGCCCATGGTGAAAGCCTCAAGTAGGGAGATGTCATGCGTCCAACTAACCTCCATCTTATTGCTTTTTTGTGTTCCTATAATGTATTTCGTAGAGTTATCCATTCCCATATGTGTGTGTCGAACCCTATTTTTCGGATTTTTTTTCTGCACTGTGGTTTCCATTATAGTTATCAAAACATACAGACTGCTAAGAGTGTTCAGCGAACGCTTCACACCTGTATCGAGGTTTCTTCACAACAAATATCAGATTCTGTTCTCATACGTCCTAGTCTTGGTACAAGTGGTCGGTACCATACTATGGAATACGCACTATCCGCCTCAGTTGACAGACATCATTGATTACGAGGAGATGACCTACTTCCCAACGTGTGGCCCTCGTCAAACGTATTTATTCTGGATTACAGCTGGATACACTTTTATTTTGGCTGTGACAAGCTTCTACATGGCATTCCGTGCAAGAAAGTTACCCGAGAACTTTAACGAGACGCAGTTCATTAGTTTTGCTATGTTTACCGCCTGCGTAATTTGGCTGTGTTTTGTGCCACTGTTTGTCAGTCTTAAAGGTGTAGATATGATTGCGGCGTTTTTATCCATTAATCTGTTGAGCACTTTGAGCATACTATTTATTTTGTACGGATATAAAATCCGAATTATTCTGTTCCTTCCACGTTTGAATAGTCCGGAACATTTCCGAAACACGTCAGCTGCGGCGACGGTGACGAACTTTGTTAAAGACGTAAAAAAAGCCGACGGCACTACTCGAATAAGATACCAAAGCGTGGTGACGTTTGAGATGGATAGAACGGATTGGCCAAGTAGTCCTCTACCGCGCAGGCTGACAACTACGTCACTAGATACTACAAGCCGAGAATTTGAAGTCGAGACGCCCGCTCCGAGAAGGGCGTCGTTTGGTGGTATTGAAGAGAAAAGACATCATGCACCAGAAGTTTCCGTTGACGTTTTTCACCATGACGAGTTTGATATGAAGAAATATGTGTCGACGCCCTTGCTTACCGAGGAGGGCGCAATAGCGCCCCTACGAAGACCTGCTAGCGCTTTATTGAATAAAATGATGTCCGCTACAAGCATCAATCGGTTATTCGCGGAAAAAAACAAGAAACTGGAATTAAAAGAATTATTAGGTCCGGAAACAGATTTATAAGAAGTAGTGTAATTTCCAAATTTTTTTGTTATTGTTATTTCTTGCGTTTATATATACCAAAGGCCAATATTGGAGCTTTCGTTTACACGAGTCGCTGCCCTAAAATTCTTAAGTACACTAATTGGTTCCAATGTTGGTTCCAAATAAATGTTAAATACAATTTGGGAGTTCTTACTGGTATAAAAATCTGTTATTTTGAGGGCAGGGTCGTTTTTTTTCATTTAGCTTAACCGTGTTTAGAGCAATAGCATTTTCGATCTTCGTCCCTTTATTTTAGTTTATATGAAGAAGGCTATCAAATCAGAGGCGAAGATATTTCGTGCATATAATTTTTTATCTTGTCTGTAGAAGACACGAAAAGTTTTTTTTTATCTGCAGATTTTTAATATTTCATTTGTATATACCATATTGTGACAGTATCATACCATGTAGTGTCATTGCGCATTAATTTATTTCATAATATTTATTAAAATATTTTTTTCTCGTGTGGATATGGGTTTGACATAGCGAGTGTGGAAATTTTATGGACTATATTGCACGCTTTTTTTTCTTGTCATTGTTTAGTCTATCATTTTATAGAATTTGTTTTTTTAGCTACATTACTAATACGTTTTAAAAAAGCGTAAACTACAACCAACTAAGCAACTTAACTGCCGAAAGACCCTCTGCCCTTCGCAACCTAATGCCTGACCCCAAAAGTGAGGGTGCTTATAAAAATCTTGTAATTCCTAGGAAAACAACGTAAGTAAAAAATGAACATTTTTTAAATTTAAAACTGATTGTTATTCTTAATTTAAGTCCTAAATTTTGACACTTGACATTCTTAAAAGTGTGTTCTTATACAACATTTATAAAAATTATAAAAAATTACCAGGCCTAATTTTCTGTAAAAAGTTTTTTGCAAAAGTGACACAAAGTCCTTAGCAAATATATTTACTTGTAAAACTAAGAAGGCAAAGGCCAGCTCAGTACCCATCAAAGTTATTAGCATGCTGGGTAATAGTTCCCGTCAATTTAACACCATTTTTTTTTCTGCAACATTTTTATTGAGTATGCCTGCGTCACAAATAATAAATATCAAACCAACTTTTAAATTTTTCCCCTCCCACTTCAAATTCAGAACATGTAAGATTAAAGTTTTGTTAATTCCTAAACTCCTAAGTTCACTCACACTTACGGTTATGTGAAACGTACACACTTATTAACATTCGATTGTTTTCTCGACCAATGAAATTAACTGAAACTGACACGCGCTAGAACTTGAAAAGACAACATGAATAGGTTTGCAACTGATCGCATCACGGATGATTTCAATAAGAACAAAATAGTTTAATCTCCTTCTTTATTTCTGCCTTCATGACACGACAGATCAATTCGGAATACCTTATATTCTCCAAAAAAACAATGCTGTATGAAAACTTAATATGTCAAAGAATTTAACCTTCCCTTCCCTCCTTGGCTAATGTGAGGTTTAAGTTTAGCTTGCATTTTTCGGTTTATATATTTTTTTTTAATTATTACTTCTCCGAAATTTAATTTTGTAGAAGCTTTGATATGTTTATTTGTGACGTAGAAACCTTTTTTATCATCTTAGTTCTTTATCAGAGTTTTTAAAAAATACAGTTTATTTAAAAAAAAATTTGTTTGTATGTTGCTGTGTCAGCACTTATTATTTTGTCGTCCCCAGTCTCTTTAATACAGTTTTAATTAATAACGTTTATATAGGTGTTTGAATATGTCACGGTGGGGAAAAATGTATTCCACCGTTACCTAAAATTTGATATAACAAGCGAAACTTCAATGGATTTACCTGGATTTATTAATTAGCTCATGTTTTAAACAACACAATCCACTTTATCGAAAAAAGGACAGTTTAAATAATGGATAGTGTTAGTTTGTATATTAAAACAACTTAAATCGCAGTTCTAAAATCCATTTTTCGAATCGGCCCTGACTGATTTTGCCCACGAATCTGCTATATTGGGACGAAATTTTTTTCTGAAAAAACTACTTTTGTCATATTCAATGGCCTATTGTTTCTTATCTTTGTGCAAAACATCAGAAAAAACTAATAATCCAATCCTCAAGGAAGTTCACTTTTCCCTCAAATTTAAAATATAAAATGCAAACCCAAACAGATTGTCACGTTTGTGGCAATTCAAACAGCAAGTATTTTGCGCACCAATTTATTTTGAAAAAAATGCCCTTTTTTTAACTAAATAAAGTTAATTCGGATTAGGTAACCTTTAGTTGATCCTTTGGTCCTAAAAGCAAGGTGTCTACCGAAGTTTAAAAATCTGAATTAAATATATTCCTTAAATATACACATTCCTTTCTGTTTGTGCCAGAAGAGAAAATAGACTTTGGCTGGTATGCACCAACTTGAAACTGAAACTGAAATTTAAGCCTTATTTAATCCTAGCATACTCTACGACGTCTTAGCATTCTCTACGACGTCCTAGTATACTCTATGACTTCTTAGCATCCTCTACGATATCTTAGCATGCTCTACGACGTCTTAGCATTCTCTACGACGTCTTAGCATTCTTTACGACGTCTTAGCAGGCTCTACGACGTTCTAGCATGCTCTACGACATCCTAGCATGCTCTACGACGTTCTAGCATTCTCTACGACGTCCTAGCACACTCTACGACGTCGTAGCATCCTCTACGACCTCTTAGCATTCTCTATGACGTTCTACCATACTCTACGACGTCCTAGCATACTCTACGACGTCGTACCATACTCTACGACGTTCTAGCATTCTCTACGACGTCCTGGTATACTCTATGACTTCTTAGCATCCTCTACGACGTCTTAGCATTCTCTACGACGTTCTACCATACTCTACGACGTCCTAGCATACTCTACGACGTCGTATCATACTCTACGACGTTCTAGCATTCTCTACGACGTCCTAGTATACTCTATGACTTCTTAGCATCCTCTACGACGTCTTAGCATTCTCTACGACGTCCTACCATACTCTACGACGTCCTAGCATACTCTACGACGTCGTACAATACTCTACGACGTTCTAGCATACTGTACAACGTCTTCGCATACTCTACAACCTCCTAGCACCCTCTGCGACGTCCTAGCATAATTTTACATAATGACTACTTCGAAGTTGAAATAAAAAGCAACTTTTCTTGTTGTTTATTAAAGGTTTGCGATATCTTGAGGAAGAAGGACTTGAGTGAAGAAACTGTGAAATTATTTTAAGATAACAAGGTAGCTAAATCCTGCTAAGGACAATTCGAGAGAAATTTATTTGCAAGAATTTTGGTCGAGAACATTTTTTCCACTGTTTTAGGGAAGAAAAAAGTCGGGCGGAGAAACTTGCTGTTTAGTTTTACCGCAAATTTTCGCATTTTGCCGAAAAGACTTCGCGGTTCTATAAATTAAAAGTTTTTCACAAGGTCTAGAAAAATTGTTTATCCAGTTCGACTAGATTTATGAAATTTGTGTAAAGCGGCAAATTTAGAAGTAAAAGGTTTTGGTGCTTTACTCTCAAACTAGAACACACACCAGATAAGCTTGCCGACAGATAAGCTTGCCGACAGATAAGCGTGTATTTCAAAAAATCTCAAACTCGACACTTAAGGTTTCAGCGAACTAATTCCTAAAACAGAGATTATTGAAAAATTTATCTGTCGAAAATTTTATTTTGATTTCACCGCTGTCTTCTCCTAGATGTCTGCAACCCGTGCAATTAATAGAAAACATCGAATCGTTAGAGAAAGATTTTTCTTGGCGTAACAAAACTTTAAATCGACGTACAAACACGCTTAAACTATATTTACAACCAGAGGAAAAATCATAAATGTTTATGGAACAGCCAGCTATTCTTTTAGATTACATATTTACATCGCGGGAGTGTCGCGGGCGGTAACGATAATTTTCGCGATATTATCGTCTCGATGAGTCAGTCTACAGCTCTTTTAAAGTTGACTTCTTTGATTTACTTGCGGGACGTTCATCGTTGAGCGACTTCATTTGAAGGAGTGTCTCGATTATCTTTCTCTTTCTTGACTTCGTATCACTCTTTTTCGAGATCTATAACATATTGTGAAAACTGAACAAGCTATATGGTGGATATATAGTCCATATATAGGCCATATAGTACATATATAGACTTATATAGTGCAAATATAGTGCATTTAATTCTCTAAGACTTGAAACTAGTAGTGTAGTTATGAAATATATATACGGCATATATGAAATATAGTGCATATATAAAATATAGTGCATATATACGGCATATATGAAATATAACATGTAGAAAGTTGGTAAGCAAGTGCGAATTTTAACCCAAGGCTATGATGTGAGTCGATTTACACATAACTAACCAAGTGTTTTAAGATTTTTATTTTTAAAATCCGTCTTATTAAGCCCTCGATAAACTGTAAAAACATTGTTATCATGTTATATATATATTCAACTGGGGGAATATGATTTATTATGTTATTACTGATTGATGGAGATATGAGTAACACAGGTAAATACGATTTAGGCATATATCACTGCCGACGTGACGACTCTATTGCCGACATAAAAAACTTAAGAAAAGTGCGTCGGCATTAATACATCAAACCCGACGCCGAAACAAGACACTATCTTAAAAAATAATTTTTGGTATCTGCGCGTTAAAATAGCCACATTGCACAAGAAAACATAGTAACGAAGTAGCTCAGCACATAAAAATTAAAACAGTGCAACATACCCCTCTTACGATACGCTGTCTAAGCTCTCGTTGTGTCAGTGTCTGTTTTCGTCATCACTTTGCATTGAAAAGTCTGAATCGTAATCATCCACAGTAGCGGGAGGATGCACACTGACTGCTCTTGGAATTGGAAGCGGACCTTTACCAAGTAGGCCCACAGTCTCGATTTTTTCATCGGAGTCTGAATCTTGCTACAAATAAATAAAGTCAATATTAAGTTATCTACACGGTGTTTTCTGCAGCTTCTGGATTAAGGATGACGGAGTTCCTCCCCAGATGTTTTAAGTTTTTTTATTTAAGTACTCATTGTGTAGCCTTTCCAATTCACGTCGGTACTCGGCAATTGTCGTGGCGAATGCCGACGTGTTTACCGACAATTCCGGATATACGTCAGCAACCTTTTTTTCTACGCTATTTTTCTTTAAAGTAGATGTTGAACTTAAACTTGCCGACGTGGAACACAAGTTTGCCGACGTGAAGAAGGCAAATGGCTAAATAAATTGAACTAGAAAGGCTGATGTGCAACAGTTGTTGAGAATAAACTCTCTACAACATTAGCAGAGCAGTACTGCTTCGTTGTATATCGGAATGAAACGTGAAATCGAGTTATGCAACCTTTTCTAATGGTTTTCGCCCTTTAAATATTGTTTTAACGAGAGAAAAATAATGAAACAATTTGATCTTAGCAGTAAACATAAAATTTCACACATTGTAACATAAAGTAAAGTTTTGGAAGAAAATTTACAATACTTAAATATACCTTTGTAGATGCGAACGCTTGTACTTGAATCAGTTCGTTCGTTCGATGCTCGATAATACCAAGATGCTACGTAGAAAAATACACATATTTTTATCATCAATTTTTTTTGTATCTACATTTCGTGAATAATTCTATTAGTCTTTTTCAGTTCTTCTAAGGCATATTAATTTTTTCGTATAAGAAAAAATAATTTTGGGTCATTCAATAATTACGTAACACCCAAATTAAAATGATTTGATTTTAGTATTGTCGACGAGTAGGAGCAATCAGATTTTTTTTCTAGCAAAGAAAAAACAAAAATTTCAAGTTGGCCAAAAAACAATATTAGGATAACCCATCTCAATGTTGGAATCTGTTATCCCTTCATGGCCACCCAACATATCCACAATTGACGACGAATCACAGTTGATCTTCTTAAACATTGAGTTTATACCTGAACAAAGCGATATATGTTTACTCTGGTCTTACATGGTCTTAATTCAACCCCCCCCCCCCCCCGATATAAATTAGTGGCAGGGAGGATTGTAGCTACAAGCAATTTATAAAGCCGTTTCTCTCCAAGTAACAGGAACTGCGAACCTGTCAATATTTAAGGCGGACTTAGTATATATCATTGTAGACCATTTAGTTCCAATACTGACTAACACGCCCCAAATCCTCAATCTTTCGATCCTTTCCGGGCTGTGGAGCGGATTGTTTCATAATGCGGACATCGTGGCAAGTGCAGCTAGCGCTTTTTAAACTTCCGTTACTTGCCCCTGCCAAGGTAAAACGTTTTTTTTAGCGGAGTACTGTCCATGTAATACCGTTTGGCTATTTCGAAAAATAGTCAGAAAACGACCGTTTCCAAATTATGTTATGTCCAGGGTTGTACCTGTGCCTGGGTGACCATCCCCTAAAACACTTCTAAAAATGTAGAACCTTCTACATGGACACCTTGTAGAGTACATTACATGAAATAGTATGGCATATTATTAAAAGGTTTTTGTGCGGTTAATTCATTCTTTTAAGCATCATACATGCACCAATATTGAACCTTAATATGAGATAACATGTTTAGAAAGGAGAAGTTGTATCACCTTCTTTTAGTTGTTCAACCGCTTGTGCAGAGGCTGTAGTGTGATCTACATGGACCTTCAACTCGCTGTCAACTACATCGTGTTCGTCCTTTAAATGAAGAAAATATAAAATAAGAAGAAATATTATTAAAATACTAATAATTATTAATAAAAATAAACAAACAAATATAAAACAAACAAACAAAGAACAACAACAAACAAACAAAAACATAAAAAATAGGGAAAGAAGCCGGCAAAGGGAATAATTTTCGCGGAAAATTTTTTAAGTTAACAAGTCCTAATATTTCGCGAATTGAAATTAACGTATGGTATTATATTGAGTGCTAGGTATCAATCAGAAATAAAAAATTAGGGTGAAAAAAAATCCAAATTTCGTGAGAATTAATTAATTTTCGCGAACAGAGCAAATTTTCCTAATAATTTCGCGGAATTAACAATATCTTTATTCGCTTATTAAGGTAGACAAATAACAAATGCAGATAAAGAAAGCATTCTCTTTTTAGGAGAACATTTCACACCTGTAGGTCCTTCATGATCCTTTCCCTCTGTTCTTCCAATCCCACACTATCTTGCTTGAACTGCTCGATCTCATTCTCCACCTCCACAATCTGTTCTCTCAACATCTCAATTTCGTTATTCAATTCATTGACGTAATTAAACAGTGCAAAGTTTTTATCTTCGGTCTCAATAAATTTACCAACTAACAATTGAAGGTCATCTATATCTGTGGTCTCTTTGATCTGTTCAAACGCTGATTCGTATGACTAAAGATTAGAACGACAATTTAAAATTAAAACAATAACTCATATATGATCTTATATAGAAAAAAAACAGGGGATTTTCGAGTCTTGTTTTGTCACTTCGAGCGAAAAATTGCCTTAGTGCAATTAGTTTCTTTAAGTTATTACTGACCAAGGATAGCCTCTTCAGTTCCTACGAGAACTGTTATCAATAAGGCTCCTGCGAAGGGGTTCCTAGCGCATTTAAAGCTACCATTTGAGCTACGAAAGGCGTGCAAGCACAACACTCGCTCAACTAGACAACCGCCTAAGATATCAATCCTATTCTTATGCTGAACGTTAAGCAGAAAAAAACGATTCACAGTTCGATTTAGTCTACGGCATGACACCGCCGAGGTTTGAACACAAGACCTTCCACAAAGCGGCTCTCCTGCTACATCACTCTGAATTATATTAACAAGCTCAGATTAATACTTTGATAAATTTCGTACATTTTTCTTTCACGTAAATTTCGCGTAAATTTTTCTTTCACGTAAATTTCGCGTAAATTTTTCTTTCACGTGAATTTCGCGTAAATTTTTCTTTCACGTAAATTTCGCGTAAATTTTTCTTTCATGTAAATTTCGCGTAAATTTTTCTTTCACGTGAATTTCGCGTAAATTTTTCTTTCACGTAAATTTCGCGTAAATTTTACGTACATTCCGCGTAAATTTTGTATACTTTCCTGTGTTCGTCTCTGTATGATTCGTAACAAAAAAAACCTCTATTATTAGTTCTTAACGCAAAAGTTTTTAATTTCCAAACACACTATAACCTTACTATAAGTAATACTGCTTAAATTTTTTTTGCTGAATCTATTTTTTGCTAATAGGGTCACCAGAAGATTTATTTTTTCGCGAATCCGAAAGCAAACAAACAAACACAAATAAGCGATTTTCAGGAGAACTACCCTGTGTATGAGGAATAACGAAATGAAATTTTCAATAGGTTCCCAGAAATATTAATTCTAGCGAATATTGGCTAAATTTGCAATAAGAAGGCCCGCAAAATTTAATCTCGCAAAATTTAATCTCGCATTTATTAATCCTCCTAAAGTGATTATCACATATCTGTACTATTTAACGTGATCATTTAGTTTCACATTCAAATCCTTAATAAACAGCATAAAAAATACCTGTATGGTCTCCTCTTTTTCTCCCACTTTTTCACGCTCATCCCTCTTGCTATTATACTGCATGGATAGACCATGCATTTCAGCTCTGTCTTCTGATTTGATGTTCATAAACTCTCTTAACTTTCGATCGTGGTCGATAATACGCATTAATTCTTTCAACTCCATGTTGTATTGTAACAAGTCTTTATCTGATTTTTCTTTCAATGCTAGCATCTTGCTCTGTGCGTCGTCTCTAAGAGAGAAAAACATTTCTTTCGAAATTTAACCTTTATTTTCCACAAGCACTTTAAATTGACAACAGTGAGTTTTTTCCAAAACTTTATTTGTCTTAAATTTATGCTTTGCTAATGAATTTTTATTTACCGTATTAAGCAAATTTTAAGGGAAGAAAGTGTTTGTGACAGAAACTTTTTGCGGTTTTCAAAAAATTCGGGAAATTTCATGCCCGCAAAAAGTAAGGTCAATAGTGAAAAACGATCATTGTAATTGGTATTGGCGAAACCAACTAAACAAGGTATTTCTGTTTGCGACACTGAAAAACTAATAATTTTCATGCCGCAACACTAGACTGGTACCCTTCTGTGTTTCACTAGTCTCGGTAGTAAAAAAAAGACAGCAAGTAGCCTATTTTAAAGTTCTACCAGCTTAAAAGCCGTAGAATATTCAATGAATTGTCTTAAATTTTTTTGGTCTGCAAAAATAAACAGAAAAATTTTAAAATGTGGGTGGATTTTTTCTATTCTAACTTCTAACAATTTCTTTCATACCGAAAATCCAATAAAAACTGAAAATAATTATATTTCATTTTACTCATGAAAATATTCACAAAAGAAAATTAGCATGGTAATTGTCTTTCGTGATGATTGGCTATGGTTTGCTGTATGAAATAACCTGTGGTCACACTGCCTCAAGAATCAGAAGTTTGATATCTCAGTGAAACCCTGACAGCTAAGTCAGGGTTTCACATACTGAATTTAAATATTTCAGTTGTTCATAAACAAAAACTTAAAAAATACTGTAAATTGAAAAAAGTAAGTTTTTTCCACACCTTGCATCATAAGCTGAAGTTGAAGTTTCAATAACTTTTGCAATCTCTTCTTTATTATCACTTTGTTTCTATTGAAAGAAGAAAAAAATACAAAGTTTCCTTTTAAACTTTAAAAATCACTATCTGTTTCGATTCTCAACATACATCTGTTGTTGACTGGATAGAGCAGATTAAAATAAACTTTTACTGAGCAGCCTCATGTGTCTACAGAGGTTCAAAGCATAGTGTTCTTAAGCTTGAAGCTTACTTTCACCAATAAAAGAAGAGTGGGAAAGGAAAAGAGTGTCATAGTCCACAAATTACTCTTTACTACATTGTACGTTTAAAACCAAACAGTACATTAATTGATTTGTTACAAACATTTGGCTACAAACTTTTTGATTAGGTGGATTTTTTGTTGATCTCTGATTATTTTCAGATGCATTTTTGACCTTATTTTTATTTTTGCTCAGTTTTAATTGTATTTTAGCTAAATAATACCACCTAAATTTCTTCACAAAGTGAAAGAAACGAAACATTACCTTTTCCAGCTTGTCATACAGACCCTGGAATATCATTCTTTCTGTCCTCATATGATCAATGTCCTCTCTTAATTTAGAATTTTCAGCCAGACCTGCATTGAACTTTCTATTCGCCTATGGGAAAATAAGTCATCAATTTTCAGGTACATTTCAATAAATATATAATATGAATTTCCTGCTTACACCTTAGTTTTTTTTGAAAATAAAAAGCAGCTACGGCCTGATTAAACCTGTAAAGTTTTACTGGCAAAAAAGGTTCTATCCCTGTAACTTTGTAACTACAGTCATGATTTTTAACTTTTATTTTGCCACAAAGATTTTTTATAATGTATGATCCAAGAGAATATTAACATACTATTCATTCTGACTCAGACATGCAATAAACTTATGCTCAAATATATTACACTACGTCAGATTATGCGACTTACAGTTGAGCCTGTAAAACATCATTTTTCATCACTGTTCTCACATGCCAGGGAGTTTTTGTTTGAAATAAAAGTTATAAATAAATAATATGTAATACATACTTGGTCTAATCGATTTTCGAGAACACGAATTTGTTTATGCAGAGCTACATGCTTGGCTTGACTCATATGAACTCTAAAATAAGAAAGAGATTAAAAACATCTCAAAGAGCAGTATTACATTAAAATGCTGTATATACTCACCCGCCCATACTTTTACGTCGTTGGGCAATTTTTCTTTCTGTTTGTTGAATCTAAAAATTACACCACAAAGGTTTATTTTATATTTTACACCACCAAAAAATTTACGTCTTGTTTATGTCGTAACAATAGATATAATTTACCCCTTGTTCCCATTTTAAAATAGCTTCTTTCACTAAACGCACACGTTCTTTTAGCTGACCTATAATATTTATAATAAAACTTTACAATCTTCTTCTACATAAACTTAAAAAAGATTTTATTAAGCAAGCAAATACCTTCTTCTTGTAGCAAAGCTGATAAGCGGTCTATGTTTTTACTGTCCTAAATTAAAAATTAATACACACATATTATTGCCTAGGAAGTGTTTAGTAACATTGCACAAGCCTTAGATTTAAGAATTGTCATATGTCACCAACCAAAGTCATAGCAGGCACCAAATGCTTTAAGGAGAGTTGGAGCAAAGCAAAAGAGTTTACCATTGATTTGGAGTGATTTACCATTGTATAAGACTTCATGGTTGAGGCTGATGCACCAGTAAAAATTTTTTTATTAGTTTTTATTAACCCCCTTAAATCATCTCCTTTATTAACCATGATTAGGGATTTTAATGGGGAATTTAGGGCATTTTGGGGTAGGGGGCAGCCCCTGTGCTAGTAGTTTAACAATAAAATGTAAGATACTGACAGCCTTAAACAGCTCCTTCAACAATCTCTACTGTTGCAATTGTTTTGTTTTAATTTTAAACTTTTTGTTAATCTCATAAAAAGCTTTAGATAAGTCAAAGAAAAATAGGTTTGTATCTATGAATTGTGTGAAAAGTATCATCTGTTGTTTAATCTCCTAATGCAAGCATAGCTTAGCGAGCATAGATTTAAAAGTAATGGGTTCTATTAATTTTTATGAACAAGTTTTTGGAATCAGAAATGTTGGCTTGCAAAAATTAGCCCATGTGAAACTCCTTAGAGCTATGATCTAGGAGCAGTGCAGACCACTTGCCATTGATTTCTTGTTATGATTACAACTTAAAAAATACCAATAAAAAGAACGCTTTTGGTAATCCACATAAAATTTTTGAAGTAAAATAGAAGGATTAACATCAACATTAAGATAGCAAAAATAAAAAAAAATGGAAATTTTCAATTCACACTTTTAACATTGTTTTTGTCAATTGATTTTGAGGTTAAAGTTTGCATATATTGTGTATTGCAATCTGCTAATTCAAACCCTATTACAGTGGATTTATTGGATTAAGTTCAGGGTCATACAGGGTCATTTACTGAGAAATATGACTTTTATGGGTTTTAGTTTGATTTTTCAGAGTTAATAAAGATTTTTACTCTTAAAAAATAGTGTTTTGTACACCTTAAAAGTACAAGTACAAATAGTCCTTAGTCCCTTATAAATTTAATTTAAATTTCAGGGTTCTTAAGGTCACTGTTGTCCAGGGTTGGCAGTGTTGTCAGGGTCTTCTAGAGGCCCTGTATTACAGTAAACAAAATGCATAACAACAATTACATAACAAAAATGCTTACATACTTACATTAGTTTGGTTTTGTTGACTTCCAGCCAACCTATTTTCCTTCATCAATTCTTCATTTTCAGCTTGCAAAGCTGATATGGCTTCTCTTTGCTTTCTGATAATGTTTTGAGACTCCTCGCTGTATGCTTTCCGGTCACCTTCCATGATGCGATATTCTTGTTGGAGGCGAATAAGCTCCTGTTCTACAATGTAAAAAATAATACCAGTTAGCTATAGAAAGTTTAAAAATTAACTTTGCAGATAAATTCGCTAATGTGGCTTCTTAACTGTTGAGCATGTGTGAAATTTTTTTCTTAGTGATTTGGAAATAATAACTGGTTTGAAATTTTTGGTTCTCTCAAATTTTTTTTTTAAGATGAGATGCAGTCAGGCAACGAAACAGATACTGACTGGTTTTGATTTTGTACTATAAAATACAAAGTCAAGGACACTGGGGAGGGCATAAAGTTCCTGCCCTCCATAAATTTTGACAGAGTTATCCTTCTGACATAACTTATGTCACAATCATAGTGTAAACCAATTCAATTAACATATTTTTTGGTGATGTCAACATTTATTTAAATCAAGAAAAATACTGTTGGTATATACCATCTGTATTACTTGAAGATAGATAGATAGATGTGCATATTTTACATGGCTAGCCTCACAAATATCGAGGGATATTAATTCAAGGAGGGGCCATGGCTTTGATGGGAGTCCTGGAGTATTTAATGCTTTCTCTGAGCTACGCAAACTCAATTAGGATCAGCGCTCTGCCAGACAACCCATATTAAATCGTCGCCAAGGGGAATCGAACCCTGGTCTCCCGCAAAAAGTACGAGAGTGATAACCACTAAACTACGGCGCCACAAATTGAATGTCTAAATTACCTGGTTTTACCTTTTTTGCTAACTTTCAATGTTCACTGGCAACATTGCACAACATATGTAACACTGAAAAAATTCCAATTGATCTCAAATTAAAAAAAAACATCACAAAAATTTAGACAGAATTATATATCTACCTATTCCATCCACTTCCATTTCACTTGACTCAGATCTTCGGCTTGAAAGTCTTGGCATGACTGTATTTCTCTTTCTGCCACTCTTACAACTACCACTTTTATTTTCTTAAATTTAGTGAAAAACTTTAATAACCACCAGTCATAAAATTAAAAAGAAAATTACAAAATAAAATACTGGAGTAAAAAGGCTCAATTCAACAAGTATTCAAGTAGGTTATAGGGATAAGGGACAGACATATGGTAAAAAGACCAAAAAGGAGTGAATATGAAACAGAGAATGGTAATAAAGGCAAATAAGGCTATGAGGGTACCGATAAGCCGCATACGCCGTAAAAAGTGTTTAGGCGAGTTCGGCGTTTTGAAAAAAAATCAAGCATTTGCCCGAAAACCCCCGCATAGACCCGAACAATGCCCAAAAAAGAAAAGAAAAACAGACACTAATGATTCAAAAAACTATAAAAATTAAAATAAAATTACTATGTGGTAGCGAAGTTCTTAAAAGAACTGTTTTTAATAGTTTATAATAAGATTTACTTGATAAATAACTTATATATAAACTTTATTAACTCCTTTATCTTCAAGCGCCTTCTTCCAAATATCGTCCGCATGGTATGTTACAAGGAATTGCATTTTGGGAATGTTCCAGGCAAGTTCGGGAAAGTGTGGGCGGTTTCGGACGACAACCGCCAATTTAATTCGAAAATTCGCCCAAACTCGCCCTTATATATGTGGCCGTTTGTGGCTTATTGACACCCTCTTATAAGGCTAAAGAGAATGGGAAAGGATAAGACATGTGTGAGATCACAAAGACAAGAAGAAGACTACTAACAAAACATAATGAAGAACAGCATAAAAAGTAGAACCAAGGATGTAAAAAATAAAAAATAACAGCTGAGAGGGAAGGTGGAGAAATTAAGGAAAAATTTTTTGGGAATTTTTTAAAAAACTTAAAGGAAAACAAGAAGAACACGCAGTTGTTATAAAAAGTGAGAATGAAAATAGGCAAGAAGACCGAAAAGAAATATTGAAGATATTTGAACAGTATAATGAGAACCTTTTTGGGAGAGACATACAGAAGGAAGAAAATGAAAATGAAAAGGCAGTATATAGTATTATTAGGAGCAAAGAGTAAAACAATGAAGTCAAAAAATAGAAAAAATAGAAAAAAAAGTTGTAAGTAAAGAAAATAATAAACAAGTCTTGCACCAAAATGTTTGGAATAAAGAAATCTGGTGTTTGTTAGCAACAACAAAGAGGATACAAAAAAGATTAAAGATTAAATTAACATTCGCTAACATTTCACCACAAAGTTCTCGTGTTGTTTATCGAATGTTTACAATTACCTTGATTAGTAAATAATCTGCACTCCATCTGCGAGGTACTAGGAAAAGAAAGGTTATTTTTATTAAAATAAGCGTAAAAGTATGGTGAAAAAATTACACCCTTATAAATTAAATTCTTTTAGAAAAAATAGAAACATATATTCTTCATAATAATAATGTCTGAAAGAAAAAAATTTTTTTATACCGATGAAGTATCGACTCCCTAGAAACGTCTATGCTTGCCTCACTGTGCCATCTATATATTTCGTGCTCACTTAGCATGGAGTCAAAATGGCGAACGGAAAAGACGTCGCACATCGCGGAGTATCAGAAACTTTAGTTTTTGTTTAGATGCACCAAATTTACCTTAGTTAAGCATTAAGCAATTGTCTTATTAACGGATTGTGTTTTAAGTGTAATGTGCTATAATTTTACCCATTAGTAGAGCATTGTTTTTGTTCTTGCCCAACGCTGGCCCATATATCTAGCTAAGCTTGCTCCCTAGTTTTTGAATGTTTACGTTTTTCGCGGTAAGCCCTTCTGGCTCTAACAACTGCGTGGCAGGCAAAAGGTGTAGGAGCTTGCTGAAGAAAGGTCTTTTTTAGCCCATTTCTTTCTACGAAAAAATTGTTGAGGCTTTAAACTATTATCGAGTGTAGATGAATAACTTCTCCCTAATAGACATATATTCATATAAAGTCGTAATGTTACCTTCTTCATGCAGCAGGCCTGGTCAGGAGACACGTGCGATCACACGCGCACACGCCCACACACGCGCTAAAAAATTTAAGTGAGCGATTTATCGCTCACGTAAGAGACTATTTATCAGAATTTTCTAGAGATCCTACGATATATTTTTCTCACATTTTAAGAGAATTACTAAATAAGCGCCATCAAAAACACAAAGCTTATGAAGAACGATCGTGTTATTATGAAGAACATGAGGTAAAGAGAACATTAAGGTCGGCCCCTTTCCTTCATGCTGACACTCTTATGCTCGGCTCTGGTGCATGACACTGAGACTCGAACGAAAGACAGAAGACGATTTGGAACCATGCCACAAGTCAGTCCGACCTTCTGCACTTGTGGTTAATACGTTTTACAAAATTCATTTTTATTGGGTTTCGTTTTAAGGCTGAATTTCCTGCATCTGCAGAAAGAAAAAAAACGGTGACCTAAAAAAATTATTTCAACCGGTCAGGCGACAGCAAACACAAATATTTCGATTCGTAATAATAATCGAAAAAATTGTATATTGTATTAAAAAGAAGGCCAGAAGTTCTTTCTCCCACAGGACACAGCAGGCAATAAGTCAGCCCTGCCCTCGGTTTTGTGAGGAGAGATGTTCTGTGAAGATTCTAACAATTGAGTCTCTTGTACAGTTTTACTTCATGTTAAACTGTGCCGGTGACCAGCATTTTTGAAGCATGTCACTGGCGACTTCTGCGATATACAACCTAATGATGCCCTAACCTAATAAGTTCATCTAGAAACATAAAAAGCCAGTTGGCAGTGAACTATTAACCTAACGAAGTTCACCATCCAGAAGGTATGTCAATAAGACTTGCACTCCATTTTCATTTGTCATCGTCTTAGGAGATCAGTGCATCAAATTTATGAGAGGTCTAGCCCTAATAAAAGGTGAATGACGAAAGATATTGCCAGCTGAACAATTTCACTACAAAAAAATATTGCCAACGCAAATCAGTTGAAATGAATCTCACGTCGTTTTATTGTTGACGTAAAAAAATCCTAATTTTAAGTGCTCTCGATCGAGTATTTTTGTTGATATTTTTGATCAGCGATGACTGGATTATTTTTATTTTTATTTTACAGATCAAGCATGTGCATGTTGTAACTTTTTGTTTCATTGACCACTCACGCAAACTAATTTGCACGAGCTTTTGTGATCGCACGTGGAGCGCTCACGCAGATTAATTTACGTGAGCGATTTAGCGCTTGTGGGGGTAAATTTTCCCGACCGGGCCTGTTCATGCGATGAAACAGACTGAAAAGGACCTCACTTCACCTAGTGCCCGCATCCTTTTGCCTGCCACGCAATTGTTTCCCCTAGAGAAATTTGAACCAGCACCGCAGCAGCAGAATATTGCATGTAAGTGCAACGCGCTAACCAACTGGGGCTATCGTGACAGAACTAATTTGTGAATATTTCAAATATTTAATTGAAGTTGCTAACCTTTATTTTTTTCGTTTTTTTTTTCTTTTTGGCTGGTGTTAATCAATACAAAACCACTGTTACCACTGTTGCATTTATTCAAGCAAAATAATTTCGATCTTCGTAGTATGAATTTTTTTGAACATGGCTAGTGCACCGGTACCGGTTCTTTAAGCTCAAAAATAAGCTTAAACCGGTAAATTTAAAAATGGCATGTGTGCAACGATATTTAAGAAATTGACATAATATTTGTTAACTGAATGAAGTATTACACCTTCTGGATCTCAACAATGCAGTTTTTTTTGCTAAATAATCAACGTGAATGGCGTATAAGAGCTACCGGTGCTTTAAGCTGAAAGCGTTCTGAAGCTTAAAGTGCCAGGGTTTTTCGTAAAAGACAGTAGACTTAGAGTGCCAGTTTTTTGCAGTGATACTTAGAGAACCGTTTTTTTCGTAAAAATTAGAGTGCCGGTTTTTTTTGCAGTGATACTAAAGCGTGGTTTCCAATAAGTCGTGGGCTGTTGTGTAACTGTTGTGCAACTGTTGCAGAGTTGTTGGAAACATAATGTTGCACAACACAATAAATGTTGCACAACTGTTTCGATGTTGCACAACAAGTGTTGTCGAGATTGACAATTTTCTATTTTGTTCTGTGTTGCAGCTTGTTGCAGAACTGTTGTTAAGCAATAGTGTGTCATTTTTGTTGAATATTTATTTTGAAAATTTTGGTTCTGTAAAATAACCCTTGTACTGAACAACAACAACAAATAAAAAATAAAAATGGCCGCTGTTACTTCGTTTTCAAAAGAAAGATTCATGCAAGAAGTCCAACGATACAAGATTTTATATGATAAATTTGATTCTGAATTTAAAAACCAGGATATGAAAAGGAATGCCTGGGAGAAAATTGCTTCGACATTTAACATGAACGCTAATGGAGGGATTCACCTGTGGCCAAATAACGAAGTGTTACTATTAATCGCTCAGCAGGTGTTATCGGTTTTCTACTTGGGCAAAATTTTTTCCGTATTTTTGGTCCAATCATCGATAAAAGATGTTCAAATCTTTGACATCCGAAGGTAACGATAAAAATATTCTCTATCATACAGTCGTAGCTCCGGTATCAGACTGTTGAACGCACCTTTCTCAACTCAATTTTTGAAAATATCTCTAACCCAAAATCTATGACTTCTTCTCTTCTTTTGTTTTTGTTTTTGTCTTCTCGCGAGTATACTGATCAGCAGTTTGAGCTGACAAAGAAGAATAAAAATTGCGTGTTCACATGTGCCATTTTTACGATGTTTTGTTTTTTGTTTTGTTTTGGAAACATAGTGTTGCGCAACAACCGTGGAACATCGGCGACTTATTGGAAACCATGCTTTAGAGAACCGAAATATTAGAGTGCTGGTTTTTTTTCGTAAGAGACAGTAGACTTAGAGTGTGTTGGTTTTTATGTAGGAGACAAGGTTACCTTAGAGTGCCGTTTTTTTTGTAGGAGACAAGGTTAACCTTAGAGTGCTGGTTTTTTTGTAGAAATATTACAGTGCCGGTTTTTTTCGTAAGAGACAGTGGACTTAGAGTGCCGGGTTTTTTCGTGAGACTCATTAGACTTAAAGCACCGTTTACTTAGAGTGCTGGTTAAAAGTTTTTTTAAAGAAGACAAGTAATCAGTAACTTATGAAATAAAAGTGGATATTGGAGTAATATTTGATCAAAAAATGCAATGGGAAGAGAATATTCTAAAATTAGAATTATAAAAACTTAAATATATATTTATTCACTTGTCATGCCATATTTCCAAATACTGCTTTCACACTGTATCTGCAAAAAAAAAAGTAGCATGACCAAAGAGAGGCATTACCTTTGGCCCTATTAAATCCTGCCAGGATTTGAACCTGGATCTCTTATGAAATTCTTCACAAGAATCTTACCTTTAGACCACAGGAGTTTCACACAATTCCTAACGAACTGTGGGAATTGCATTACTGTAAAAACTTATTCAAAAACATTTAGTGCAATAACAGCCCTAATTATTAAATTCTGTGGTGCGATATTTGTCACGGTCATAAACCCCATCTCAAAACATCCAACGTTATGTAATGACAGCATGAGTATGAAAGGAACCCTCTTAGCTCGCTACCAGACTGACTAAAAACTGGGAAATATGCCTCTTGTTCTTTTTATTTAAACTTGAGGAAATTATACAAAAGACCTTTTACTGCAGATGGACATCTTCTAATTGTTAAAGGCAAAGGTTAACCAAGAAAATTGTAACAATTTAAATAGGTAGATGTGCATTGGAAAACATTACAAAATAAAAGAGCTGACAATTTAGGAGAATCTTCTCACAAAAAAGCATAAATAAAATAAAAAATTACTCACGATGAAGTTCGCAATCCTAACCCACGAGATTTGAACGACCTTCCTCCGTTTAACACATGCATAATCGTAATATTTCAAATCAGGATTTAATTCTTTTTTAACCCTTCCCTGTGGTGCTTTTATGGTTCTACAATCCCTTATCCACAATTCAGTAAAATTTCTCTGCCTATACAAGCTAATTTTTTGTTGTAGTTCTTCAAATGAAGAGTACAACACAACTGACCTTCCGCAATGAGAGCCATTTTGGAAAGAGCGCGCATGAGGGAATGTACGCCGTATAGCATGGTGGTCCAGATGAAACACGTGACCTAAAAATTTACTGGTTCTTTAGTTAAAGAGCCGGTACTGGTTCTTTAGTTAAAGAGCCGGTACCGGTTCTTTAGCCACGCCGAAATTTTTTATCACAACACGATAAAATTCAAAGGGAAAAGACATATGATGGGAAAAGAATAAAAAATACGCTTTTTGATAGAGGGGGGGATTCAGTGAATTTTCTTTCGTTTATGAGCGAAGCAAAACCCATGCAATTTTTTTTCATAAAAAAATAGGCGATTGAAAAGCATTCTTAGTACTGTCCGGGTCTGTCCAGTTGCGTATTAGCCCATCTCAGCATTTTTAAAATGCAATAAAATTGCTGTGTGCTAAATAAAAAAGGAATGACGCTTCTGTTAAGCAGACAACAGAAACAAGCAGAACTTATTTAAAACGTATCATTTGAATAAATATTGCCTGTGGTGCAAAAGTTTCCGTGAATGGAATCAAAATTCTAATCAAGCTGGTCATTATTCTTATTTCTCTGTTATTAAACAATAGACCAATTGTGTTTAACCAAAAATTTTAGCCTGGTATTTTTTAAAAAGCATATAGGTGTACACTATTCTCACTATATTTAAAGTTTTCCTACCCCTACCGTTTTCCTCGTTTGCTTTTTTTAGCAACCCTTAGCACTCCTCCGGATAACCACCTCCGTCCCTTGCTTATTTTGGTTATATTGTATCACGCTTTTATAAGAATCTGGTTTGTTTGCTGGTATTTCAGGTTAAAAATTAGGCCTATTGTTTAGAAAAAAAAGATAATTGAAAAACAACAGAGAAATAAAATAATGACCAGGCCCGGTTTGAATTTTGATATTCTTAAAAAAAAGCGTGTATATTGTTAACCATCACATTTTTGAAATTGTTTCAGAATTGGGTGTGTCACTATTGTGAATGTATTTTAGTTGCACCTTTTTGATAGCGAGATAGTTTATGCAGCTTCTGCATCTTGTTAGTTTTAATTTAGGGATTTTAAAGAATAAAAGTTAGTTAGGTAGCGTATACCCGCCTAATTAGGTGATTATCTAAGGGAGCGTTCACATATTATGTAATCAAGTAGGGGGGGAGGGGGGTCATCGAAATTGCTTACGCTTGATTATGGGGGAGGGGGGAGGGGTCAAGTGGTTTTATAACATAAGTAAAATCAAGAAAAATTAACAGCATATTTTATCACAAGTGTGAAAAATATCAACTATCTAAAGCGTTTGTATTCGCCATATTATATATCTTGTATGTAAAATATAAAAGTAAAATGTAAAACTGTAAATATTTAAAATTTTTGTAGGGTCTGGTATAACCAAGAAAAGGAAATATTAGGGAGGGGGTTAAGCAGATGATGACGTAATTTTTGGGAGGGGGGTCAGCCAAATGATTACGACGGATTACATGGGGGAGGAGGGAGTAGAAATTAGGCAAAAAATTGATTACGCAATATGTGAACACTCCCTAAACAAACAGCTCTAGTGACAATCTGACAACTCTCCCTCCCTCACCACATAACTTCATGGTTTTGATTATAAGCCATCCCTAGAAACAACTTTGCAAAAATGCTGGTGAACACGGTGGGCGTTAGCACAGGGTCGAGCGAAAAAGAAATCGACTAAAATGTCCTATTTCCGTGATTTATGTCTTAATTCTGTGATGTGTTTTTTTTGATGGTCATCTTGGTGAAGCGAATTACCAAAGGGAATCTGTGGAGTAGGGCACACATGGTAATAAATTTTTTTTCTTAAAAATATTCTCCACAGCCCTTAAAATTAGAATTTTTTTAGGTTGGCAATAAAACTGCCGACGTGAGATCATTTTAACTGATTTGCGTTGGCAATATTTTTTTGTAGTAAATTTTTTCAGCTGGCAATAACTTTCGTCATTCACCTTTTATTAGGGCTAGACCTCTCATAAATTCGATGCATTGATCTCCTAAGTTGATGACAAATGGGAATGGAGTACAAGTCTTATTGACATACCTTCCGGATGGTGAACTTCGTTAGGTTAATAGTTCACTGCCAACTGGCTTTTTAGGTTTCGAGATGAACTCATTAGGTTAGGGCATCATTAGGTTGTATATCGCAGAAATCGCCGGTGACATGCTTTAAAAATGCTTGTCACCGGCACAGTTTAACATGAACAGGACTCCCACAAAATTGTCCTATTTTGTCCTATTTATAGGGATTTTGTCTTATAAAGTCCTATATTTTTTTATGTTTGCATGTTCATTTTCTAACCATTTTTTCATAGGCAGAGCTAAAGTCAGAATGAACTAATAAGACATTGAAGTCATATATTTTCATATTAATGAACAAATGTGTTTTTATTGTATATTACTTGACGTGGTTGTTTGATTATAATGAATCATAAAGTTAATATTGGTTACTTAAACTCAGGGACCTAGAAATAGTGTGAGTTTTTTTATGAGTATCCCTGTTTTCCTCAACTTCATTTTCACTTGTGCCAATCTTCTTGGTCATTTTCGTCTACATTTCTAGCTTGTTCTTGATGATATTGCTCCACATCTTCAGAATCATCATAAACATCTATCACATTCTTATCAGCCGTGTCATCATCATCATCATCATTATCATAATCATCACCATCATCATCATCATTATCACAATCATTGACGCTATCGTTCATATCACGCAACTCATTCAAATGGCCTTCCTTCCTCTTGACATGATCTGACTTGAATTCACTAACTTTATAATTTTGGCTATGTTTCATCAACTGACAGGGATGCACTCAGTAAAAGTTACCACCATGTCTGACAAGCACCATTTGACCATCTTGTCCCAAAACCACACCTGGACCTTTCCAACCCTTGGTGTTTTTGCGCTTGTAGAAGACTTTTTCCCCATTCAAATACGTCTCATCAGAATATGTTCTAACATTATGTCTCAGCGCTCTTTTAATTCTCTCACTGGATTCTGCTTTAATGAAATTCTCCCTTGCCTTATGCAGAGCAGATAGATTTTTTCTCACTATTTCACTTGACGTAGTTGGCTCCAATGCTGGTAAATGATCTGTCAGAGTAGTGGGTGTGTTCACATTATGGCCAAATACCAATTGGTTTGGGCTGTAGCCACCATGATTCTGTAAAGAATTCTTTTCGCTGAGGGCCCATGCTAGTGCTACGTCTGGTTCACACTTCGTATCTTCAATTGTCTTGAACATGGTCTCTGCCAGAATTTTATTATGTCTTTCCACAATACCATTGCTGAAAGGAGATTCGCCTGCTGTTGTTTTTGTCTCAATATTAAGCTTTTCATTCATTTCTTGTAAAACCTCATTCGAAAATTCACCACCATTGTCAGTCAAGATTGCACTTGGTGATCCGAAGTATGCAATCCAAAATCTAAACACTCTACTGACAATGACATCTTTATGTTTCGATTTGATAAGACATCCAGCAGAGTAACGAGTTGCAGCATCAATGATATGTAAGATGTGTTGTTTATTATGTTCATAAACCTTTAAATCCATACATATTACTTGATTAAAAGCGTTTGCCAGAGGTATACCCACAACTGGTCTACTGTATGGCCTTTTATATTTGTGACATATTTCACAATCATTGCAACATTCTTCGATGCATGACAAAAATTCCTTGTCGTACAAATTACTATCCTTTACAAGTTTGAGTAGCTTATCTTTGCCAGCATGAGCGAAATTGGCGGTGCAGTTTCATAGCTTTCTTCATTCTTCTCTGTCTTACTAATATTTTTCAAAATTTTCTCCATGTAGAATGATTTTCGTTCCTTTTTGAGCATCAAGATCACAATGTGTTAGTGGAAGACAATAGTGTCCTGTTGTGGTAATATTAAGTCAATTCTTTCCTTCCAATAAGGGCCAAGTCACTGGTAAAATCTAACTTCATACTGAGAGACTTCATGGTACTACAACTAATCAGTAGTGGTATTTCAATCTCTACTATGTCAACAGACAATTTATACTTGTTGCCACCTGGAATAACTGGTATTATTAGATTTCTTGTAGCTTTCACTTCCTTTCCATCACCAAATCTATATATAAGAATCCAGTAACTATTTGAAACTACAGCATTTTTATCTGATTCAGAGAGAGTCGCAAGATATTCATCCATCCATTTCTCCCCAGCCACTGTCTTTGTACAGCCAGAATCCCAAGACAACCTCTACCAAAGGATTCTCCAACAAGACAATATTGCCTTTGGTCTGGAGAGGCTGCAAAAAGGGGTGATATGGATCTCATTTACATCTTGTTTCTTTTCTGTAGGTCTATTGTTCTGTGATCTGAAACCTCTTTGCTCTTGATTTCTATGAGGACATTTATTAGCAAAATGTCTTGTTGAGTCACATTCATGGCACCTCATGAGTTTCCCATCCTTATCAACAGGATTCATTCTTGAACGTGTATTCCTTGACAAGCTGTCCTTGGTATCAGCATGAAGATTTCCATATAAGCATTCCTGTTTCACAGGAAGAGCTCCCAAATGTGCAGCGTCTTCTGCTGTGTTCAGTTCTCCAAATATCTTCATGATTGTGTCCTTCATATTCTTATACTTGAGTTCTGCACAAGTTGTACGAGCCAGTTTTTCATTTTCTTCAGACATATTCGCAGCTGTGAGAAGAAAATATGCCCTGACAGCTTCAGGCAATGCCATATCATATTTGGATATCTTATTGTAGAGCTTCTCAAACTGCACAATAAAATCAGGAAATTTGTCTCCACTATTCCTCTTATAGTCATAAAACTCTTTAAAAGCAATAAATGCTCTTGCCCGACCAGTCAGTGACAGGTATACAGCTGGACCTTGCTTTTTCTATTGGTAAGTTTCTGTAAACATCTGCCAGATCTCCAAATCGTTCTTCCAACTGCCTATAGTCCATCCATCCCTCCCCCTTTTAAACGCCTTGGTGAGCCTTCCAATGTTGTTATAGTTGCCATTAGTTACACAAACCACTTCACCAATTGGTTTGCACACACACGCTGTCAACAAATAGCCAACAAAAGGAAAGTTATCTCTCTTACCCAAGGAAACATCCGGGTGTGTGCCCTTCAATTGCTATTCTTTCAACCAAATGTCACTCGCACATGATCATAAAATACCAGGCCAGTTGATCTGTACCTTTTAACTCTGCTACCATTGTATAATTGATTCTTACCTTTGATGAGGTAACTTGAGGCCCTTCACCAGTTCCTCTAATACTATGCTAATTGGGTTACTGAAAGATAACAACAGAATTAACACAAATCGCAATATCAACATAATGTCCATTTTCTCGAAGAATATGTGATGGGCTACTTTGAGAATTTTAAGCATGAAAACGTGGACCGTATCCGACGATACGAAAAAACAATCTCAATACTGCACAATTGTAAACTTTTTGCTTTCGCTAGGAATACCCATTACATTGTAAATATTTTTTCACTAAATTACAGTAGCTAACTAAGTACTATTAATGTTACTATTACCATTTAAGGTCAATCCAGTGCGTGAGGTTTTTGTGCGTGTGTGTGTGCCAATTTTGTGGTTTGTGAACAATCGCTTTTAAACACTGTATATTGTTTTACATGTAAATAAAAACATCTAAACAAAAATCCTATTTTTTTCTTAACCCTACGCAATTATAGCTACGTTTTATCCTATTTTACAAAAACTGTAAAAAGTTCAGCATTGTTATTTGCCCAAGGATTTAGGGCAAGGCGGTTTAATAAATCGCGCCCTGACGGTACCAAATTAATAAATTAGTGCATGATTTTGTTACATGTGTTAAGCCCTAATTCCACCGACCATCATGACAGAGGAGCAGGGCAGAGAGAGTGGGAGTTAGACTGGCTAAATCACTGCCTGCGGTATATTAGCATTTCATCCACAGAAATAAAGGAGGTTTTACTATAGAAGGAGGGAATATTAGAGATTATTTTTTCATCAAATCATTGAAATTGCTATGGCTACTGCTGGAATTTACTAGAGAGGCAGAACAACGCTTTACGCGCAATTTTTATAATGACTATGTACAGGTCTGAAAAAGTACCCTAAAAGAGCATAATGATATGATTTTCACACTTGATGTTTTTTGACTAAAGAAAATTCTTTACTATCAAATATATTTCTCTGTAGTAAATGAATATAGAAAACACAATGTCCAGTGCAACATACGTGGTTGACTAAAAATTTTAAAAAGGGTTAAATTTCTCCGTATTTAATTCGAAATCTTCTTTTGGGTGTACGTCATTCTCACTGTATTTAAGTTCTGCCGCATAGACATCGAAAAAGCGAGTCCATCGGCGCAGTTTGGGCATGACATTTAAAATCGCTGGGTGATTCTGGCTGACTCTGGGTGGCTCTGCGCTGATTCTGGGTGGTTCTGGCGTAGTTCCATAGTTTAGTAACACCGCTAAATTAGGTGCATTTTGGAAATTCATTCTGCAGACTTTGATTCTATTTTTTATTCCATTTTATTCTATTTCTAAAGTTTTTACCAGTGTTGCTAATGATTTTGTATCTCCATTATGATGATACGATCATCTTGAAATTTGTCATTTCAGATGATTCTTCACCCCAAAAGTCTTGACATCAATCAAATATAATTGTAAACACAAGGTAGGTTTCACTTTATTATAGACAACAACATCATTGGTTACATCACAAATTTATCGCCAATGAAGTCAATAATCTTGCATTTGTTATGTTGTTGAGATTTTTCAAATCGAAGAGAAATAAGCTGCGTAGGAGCTGGTATATTATTTAGTATGTATATATATGTAGAGCCTAGCGTATCTCACATTGGAAAAAAACACATCACAGAATTAAATCACGAAATTAGGACGTTTTAGCTAATTCATCTTTTGTTCAACCGGGAAAAATTTCCACTTTGTTTACCTGCATTTTTGCAAAGTTATTTTATGGAATAAAAACCACGAGGTTGCCGATAAGCCGCATACATCATGAAAAGTGCGGGCGTTTTCTGGCGAGTTTGGCGTTTTGAAAAAATTCAGGTATTCGCCTGAAAAACCCACATAGAACCGAACAATGCCCGAACAAAAAAAAAAGATTCACCACAAATTATTTAAAAAAGTATAAAAATTAAAATGAACTAACTATGTGGTAGCGAAGTGCTTAACAGAACTGTTTTTGATGGTTTTTAATAAGATTTACTTGATAAATAACATAAACTTTATTAACTCCTTTCTCTTCAAGCGCATGCTTTCAACTGTTGTCCGCCATGTTTATGTTACAAGGTGTTGCATTTCGGGAATACTCCGGGCGAGTTCGGGCGTGTTCGGGCGTGTTCGGGAAAATGCGGGCGGTTTCGGCGGACAACCGTAAATTTAATTCGAAAAGTCGCCCGAGCTCGCCCTTATATAAGCGGCCGTTTGCGGCTTATCGGCACCCTCGTTAAAAACCATAAAGTTATGTGGCGAGATGAGTCACCAGATCATCGCTGGAGTAATAAAAGGATGGTAGAGGACATATATTTTTTTCACTTTCAAAAAATGCAATAAATATAAGAAAGAAAACAATGTGGTTGCCTAATATATTTTATGTATATATATTAATTATTTACATAATATTGTTATAGAGATTTATGAGAATAGCTGTCAGCTCCATTTTCTCAGTTTTACCGTTTATTTTTGTATTAAAATAACACAATTTTCGAGGATTGAAGTTCGAAGTACCTGTACTTTTTTTCCTGATGTTACTTCTATTCCGATATGTTTGTGAAGATTTTTGAGAATCACATCCAAGCTGCTACTTTTTATAAATTCCTTGTCTTTCATAAGTGATATTTTTTTTCTCATTTGCAATTTGTTACTTAAAATTGCAGTAATATGATGTGTTGATGGTACAAACAGGACTTGTCTATTGGGTTTTACAGGAATCAATTTTTCGCATACCCAGTGTTGTATCTTTGTTTTTATTATATATATACTTATATATATAGTTAATTGTGTATTCTTTTGTTATTCATGGTTTTTGAAAACAATTTATTAAAAGAAATAAATAAAAAATATTACTGATATTTTTTTTATAGTTAAAGTTCTTTATATACAGTGTTTTTTTAATTGACATCACCCTCTATATGCAAGTACTGCTGCTACCCCTTATAATAGAACATTTCCACAAAAGCGTAGATAGTTGAAAACCTTCTTGTTTCAACTGACAGAAGGTCAGAATAGCCTTCTGGCAGTTGTGAGTGTTTAAGCCGTCCCACTTTCTTGCATAGGCAGATTTTAACCATCTTCTAATTGATTTATTAGGATTGGATTGTGTGTTCAAACCGACAGGTTTTCTTGTTTATCTTAGTATTCTCTTATAAATGTGAATCAGGCAAAATGAGATAAGTGGTGTTATGAGATTAAGGTGTTTTAAAGTAAGAGGCAAGCTTGAAGCTTGAATGGTCACACTTACCCAATAAATCTAATAAAGTTAGTGTCACGATTATCTACGTTCTTGACGAATCCGAGTTTGTGGATTTACAACCCAGTGAGGTTTTACCCGGCTCTACATATTCTAAAATTTTATTTTTTATAAGAAACAAAAATTTAAGAAGCCTCTTGTCTAGTTACATAGCAGGTAACCTATCTTTTATATTGTTAGCGAAGAACCTCTTAGGAAATTTGAGACCGAAATTAAATGAAAAAGAATTGAACCACAGTTAAACTTTCACTCGATTTAAATTTCGCTCTCAAGTGCTAAGTACACTCTAGGAGGGTAGCCATACTTTGCTATTGGGAGACTTTGCGATCCCAGACCTCTTTGAGATTAATCTCGAATTTTTCTGGGTCCTGGGGACTAGAATGGGCAACTCATAATTGACTTGTTGATTTCCGCCAGCGAAGGCGGAATCTTTAAAATCGCCTGAGATAGATAGATAGATAGATAGATAGATAGATAGATAGATAGATAGATAGATAGATAGATAGATAGATAGATAGATAGATAGATAGATAGATAGATAGATAGATAGATAGATAGATAGATAGATAGATAGATAGATAGATAGATAGATAGATAGATAGATAGATAGATAGATAGATAGATAGATAGATAGATAGATAGATAGATAGATAGATAGATAGATAGATAGATAGATAGATAGATAGATAGATAGATAGATAGATAGATAGATAGATAGATAGATAGATAGATTTTTTTCTGAGAACGAGGCTAAAATGAGTTTTAAGCCAATAAGAATCCTAACAGTGCATCAAATTGTTTTATTATCCAATGAACAACACTTTATTTTAAAGTTTATATGCTATCGAAAGTTAAAGCTCGTGCAGTGTAGCATAATGAAGATCGTCTTATAATGCGCCATCTTTGATGTTATTAACGTTTCACTTTAATAATTACGTCATTTGCTTCTGTACAATTTTGCAAGCACGTAGACTAAAGCTATATTAAGCAGAACTAATTAATTATTAATGAATTTTAATTTAAAGAGGAATTGTTGAGGCTGAATATTTTTGGTGAAAGATAATGTATTATAGCTAAAAAACCGTGACAAGTGTGTTATAAAAGAAAAAATAAGTATATGTAGTCTGAAAATAACCTTTCGTAACTGATTATATGAAAAAAATTTGCTTTAAAGATATTTTCAAAGTTGTTTTTCAGAGAAAAGGAGAAAATAGATAAATTTTCAACCTTGCCGTTGTTCTTATTTTGTTTTTATTGTTCATCAATTTTCAGGTTTATTATTTTTCTTTTAAAATTGTTCTTATATAGAGAAATGAAGTTTATGTAAGTTAAGTTAGCTATGATTTCCAGTTACAATAATAATCAAAAATTGAAATTTAAAATTTTAGAATATTCAATGATTTTGTTCCCCCATATTACTCAGTCCTCTTCACAGTTCAGTACTTTTTTAGATTATTGCTAATGGCGGAAATCTTTAAGCCGCAGGGCTTCTTGTTAATTTTAATTTAAAGAGGAATTGTTGAGGCTGAATATTTTTGGTGAAAGATAATGTGTTATAGCTATAAAATCGTGACCAGTGTGTTACAGTATAAAAGAAAAAATAAGAATATGTAGTCTGAAAATAACCTTTCGTAACTGATTATGTAAAAAAAATTTGCTGCCACCTTTAAAGATATTTTCCAAGTTGTTTTTCAGAGAAAAAGAGAAAATAGATAAATTTTCAGCCTTGCCGTTGTTCTTATTGTGTTTTTATTGTTCATCAATTTTCATGTTTATTATTTTTCTTTAAAAATTGTTCTTATAGAGAAATGAAGTTTATGTAAGTTAAGTTAGCTATGATTTACAGTTACAATAATAATCAAAAATTGAATTTTAAAATTTTAGAATATTCAATGATTTTGTTCCCCCATATTACTCAGTCCTCTTCAAAGTTCAGTACTTTTTCAGATTATTTATGTCTTAAATATTCTAAACTGTTTGTAAATTATAAGCAAATTAATTTGTATACATATCCCAAAAAACGTGTTGAGCAGCACTTGCAGGATGTTTACAAAAACAAGCGTGCTTTATTAATTGTACATGAATATACCACCCTTTTTTCGTAAATATATTCATCAGTTTATGTGACTTTTTCGAAGTTTCAGCATACTTATCATGCCTATTTTTCTGTTTCGGATCAAAGACTTCCACTACCGGTGTTAAGTCGAGGCTTGTTTATCAATACACTACTGCGGGGTTTCTAAAAGAGACGGGGGTATGTAGTATGCTCTGTGTTATCACAGAATAAACTACACAGGCGAGTGTTTTTATAAGTATAAAGAGTAACGTAACATTAAATGAACCTGTAATTGGGTCTCCAATCTAAGAATTTGGATTATTTTTTGTAGAAGAGATATTTTAACTATAAAAAAACAAATGTTGTTCTTTCTAACTTTTATGAAATATAGTAAAAATGCGAATAAATAAAAAAGCAACTCAATCATTCACCAACTTTATCATTCACCAACTTTATCATTGACCAGCAGCAGCATTGACCAACTTCATCAATGACCAGCATCTTCATTGACCAACTTCATCAATGACCAGCATCTTCATTGACCAACTTCATCACTGACCAACTTCATCATTGACCAACTTCATCATTGACAAACTTCATCATTGACCAACTTCATCACTGACCAACTTCATCATTGGTAAACTTCATCACTGACCAACTTCATCATTGACCAAATTCATCACTGACCAACTTCATCATTGACCAACTTCATCACTGACCAACTTCATCATTGAACAACTTCATCATTGACCAACTTCATCATTGACCAAATTCATCATTGACCAACTTCATCATTGACCAACTTTATCATTGACCAACTTCATCATTGACCAACTTCATCATTGACCAAAATCATCATTGACCAACTTCGTCATTGACCAACTTCATCATTGACCAACTTCATCACTGACCAACTTTATCATTGACCAACTTCATCATTGACCAACTTCATCGTTGGTAAACTTCATCACTGACCAACTTCATCATTGAACAACTTTATCATTGACCAACTTCATCATTGACCAACTTCATCATTGACCAACTTCATCATTGGTAAACTTCATCATTGACCGACTTCATCATTGACCAACTTCAGCATTGAACAACTTCATCATTGACCAGCTTCATCGTTGGTAAACTTCATCACTGACCAACTTCATCATTGTACAACTTTATCATTGACCAACTTCATCATTGACCAACTTCATCATTGACCAACTTCATCATTGACCAACTTCGTCATTGACCAACTTCATCATTGACCAACTTCATCATTGACCAACTTCATCATTGACCAACTTCATCATTGACCAACTTCATCATTGACCAACTTCATCACTGACCAACTTTATCATTGACCAACTTCATCATTGACCAACTTCATCATTGACCAACTTCATCATTGACCAACTTTATCATTGACCAACTTCATCATTGACCAACTTCATCATTGACCAAAATCATCATTGACCAACTTCGTCATTGACCAACTTCATCATTGACCAACTTCATCACTGACCAACTTTATCATTGACCAACTTCATCATTGACCAACTTCATCGTTGGTAAACTTCATCACTGACCAACTTCATCATTGAACAACTTTATCATTGACCAACTTCATCATTGACCAACTTCATCATTGACCAACTTCATCATTGGTAAACTTCATCATTGACCGACTTCATCATTGACCAACTTCAGCATTGAACAACTTCATCATTGACCAGCTTCATCGTTGGTAAACTTCATCACTGACCCAACTTCATCATTGTACAACTTTATCATTGACCAACTTCATCATTGACCAACTTCATCATTGACCAACTTCATCATTGACCAACTTCGTCATTGACCAACTTCATCATTGACAACTCATCATTGACCTTCATCATTGACCAACTTCATCATTGACCAACTTCGTCATTGACCAATTTCATCATTGACCAACTTCATCACTGACCAACTTTATCATTGACCAACTTCATCATTGACCAACTTCATCATTGACCAACTTTATCATTGACCAACTTCATCATTGACCGACTTCATCGTTGGTAAACTTCATCACTGACCAACTTCATCATTGAACAACTTTATCATTGACCAACTTCATCATTGACCAACTTCATCATTGACCATCATTGGTAAACTTCATCATTGACCAACTTCATCATTGACCAACTTCATCATTGGTAAACTTCATCATTGACCGACTTCATCATTGACCAACTTCAGCATTGAACAACTTCATCATTGACCAGCTTCAGCATTGACCAACATTATTATTCATCAGCAGCATCTCTGAAAAACATCAACATTTAAGAACAACACTAAATTATTTTTTAGTTTGAAACACTACTGATTCATTTTGAGCTTTTCTTATGACCGCTCTGGTGGGAATTGTTCTGCGTCTGTGTAAAAAACAATAATAAGTTAACGTCCTCTATATTCCTCTATAATGTCTAGAAAAGCCATATAAAGAAGAGAATAATAACCATTTAAGGGGTTCAGGAATCCGTCTCAGTCTGCTCGGATATTCGTAGGGCTCGGGAGTTTTTCCTGCTCGCACTTGCACACAATGCGAAAAACATTTTCAACTTTTTCCAACAATTTTGTGCATAAATATACCTTGTTCTTCTTTAAAGAATCTAGTTTGTAAAAGCGTAGAGGCTGAGATGTTGCAAAAGTTTGTTGTATAGATTATAAGAACATAATATTATCTAGAACAAATATTACTGAACAGTTTTTTATTCTTTTTACTTGTATACGTGCATATGTTTTCAATGAGATAACTCCTTCAACATCATTTATCTATTCCAATCCGAAAAAAAAAATTACATTAGTAGATTTGACTATACATTTCCCTATTTATCGGAGAAACACCAAATAAAAACATTTCCCTCTAAAAAGCGTGAAAAAAGTACGTATCCAGCCTCAACTGAAATTTAAAAGTTTTTGCAAAAAAACTTGTACTGAAATATATAGTTCGAACCCCCGTCTCGTATTCAGCATGATTGTAACAAAGAAAAAGCGCGTACAACAACACGTTGTTAGCATGCAGATTTTATTTACTTTACCATAAATTCGTGGTGATTAGTTTTCACGCAGCTATCAGAACAAGGTGAGTTTGTTTATTATTGTTAATATTTGTTGATGGTTAACGCCCAGTTCTCCCTCTGAAGAAAGGATCGATATTTTTGTAATAATTCTGATTATATAATCATTTTCTGTATATATATAGTGTTAATTTTACTTTTCGCGTTCTTTTACTTTTAAAAAAAGTAAGAGATAAGAGATCTTAATATTCTTTTGTGTTTATAGATTGAGAACAATAAGAAAGTGCTGGCTTCTAAGTGGATAAAAAATGGATGAAAATTGCAATGTAGAAAGCCCGAAAAAAATGACGAAACATTCAATCGAACAGCTTACGACAATAACGAAAGAGCGACCAGAGACTCCTCCTTCTAAACGCGTAAATATCAACTGGGATATGGACCATGAAAAGAATGCAGGGACACGACGAAAGAGCGGCGAGAAATCGATTTCATACACAGAAATGATCGCAAGAGCAATTTTTGCGACCTCAAAAACATGTCAACTTTACAAGACATATACGGCTTCCTTGAGGCGAAATATCCTGTACTACAAAGCCGTGCGAAATCATGGAGAAATAGTGTGCGACATACGTTATCGTTAAACGAATGTTTTACGAAGATTCCACGTGTCAATAATGGTAAATGCTGTTTTTGGTCTGTACATCCAGTGTACTTACGTCGTTTTCAAAATGGCGATTTTCAGAAACAACGAAAAAATGGAATATCAAAATATCATACGTTTAATAGGAGATATCAAGAAACACCACCCAACTGGCCGAACTTCTACGCAATGGAAAGACGTTATGACGCTGATTCGTCACCAGATGTGTATAAATCTTGGTTCGCTCCATATCGCCCCCCAGAAGAGGTACAATATCACCAAATACTACACCATGGTTTTACATGTCCCCAAACAATATACAACCATCGTCCTATGGATACATGTACCCTCCCCCACCCACATATGCACCTCCATTGCTACGAGCAATACCAACACAGATTGAAACAAATGGGTATGCAGAAAAGCTATCTCCTCTTCCCGATCAATCGTCGAAGCCTTCGTATCCGCAATTTAAAGGATTGGAAAATACAGACATGACATTAAGTCGGCAAAATAAAGAGACAACTAAAACTTTAAAAGACGCGTCATCCTTTAAACTGCTCTCGCCATCGGAGAATACAAAAAACTTTACTTGGGACATGAGACATAAGCAGAAGACTGATTTTGAGTTCACACCTTTCGGCCATCACGAAGCGCCATTGTATCAAAATCACTTTTACAGTGCATCAATGTCCGGCGGAAGTCACTCGTCACCAAGTACACCACAGTTTGATCCGACGTTGCTAAAGCAACAACGCTATTACAATGCTTCCGCTGCTGAGCTGTCACATCGAATTTATCTGTCAGCGTCACCAAACAACGGATTTTCAACACCTTGCTTTGATAATTATAAGGACCAGCGCTCTGTAAAGAGTTAATTAAAACAAGGACGTAACTTGGATGCCGCGGAAAATACCAAGCTATCAGTTTTTGTTTGCTTTAAAGATATTTTCTTTTAAATTTTCTATTAATTTAGTGATTTTTAATTGTAAATTTTAAATAGTTTTACGTAACCTTGTAAAATAAATAAAGGACTTATGGACAAGATCAACAATGTTATGAACATATCTCCCGGAATGGAACATCTATATCATATAACCTTTCTGAGTAGCGGCGATTCAACCCCGTTCCCAGGGCATTTTACCTTTTTGATGAATTTAATAGCGGCCAATCCGTAATAACGGCTCAGGGGCCACAAGTCCCTCCTGGGGACAAGGTTGGCTGCGAGTAGTGACAGGCGAATTCCTGTGGATTATTTCACCGCGTATAATATAATGTGATTTAGAATTTTCTAGTATGTTTCTAACGTTGTGTTTGTATTATTAAAACAGCTAATCAACCTGGGTCGCTTTGATTTCGCAATACGCACTACCACAGCGTAGATCGCCCAACAGAAAAACAAAATATTTCCATTACTAACAACAGTAAATCCGCTTTTGATCGTCAAACATTCCTCCAACCATTCAAAATGATCAAAATTATTTGAGCCCAAAAAACGGACCTCTGCAAAGGCAGAAAAGTTAAGAACATGTTTTTTTCCTGCACTAAACTCTCTGCCGTTTATTATCGCTCAATAACAATTTTTTTTTTAATTATGGTGGCGTCAAAATAAAATTTAATCCAAGTAAACTTGAACAATCTTGCTAATCAACCCCGTTTCCAGCCTCTGTTGTCTGTTTTTATACGGACGACGAGATGGATCAACTTCATCAACAAGGCAAAAATGCCCTGGCAACGAGGTTAAACAACTACAGGTCAACCTCATACCATGTGCGGGAAAGGGTAGGCAATGCCGGTGTATACTTAATGTATACATTCAGAACACAGGACCCACATTGATAACAGTGTTTCCAACAATGAAGTGTCTGGAACCTGTATAAATATCCGGAATAATAATTATTATAAAAACATATTCTTATAACAAAAAGGGCGTAATCCAACAAGGAACGGATAATCGCACGTAATAAACAAACAAAGTTTGAACCCCTTACCCGAGGATGTGAAATTGCAACAGTTTCAGTAATTAATGGTCAATACACCATATAAGGTATCCAACCTCGTCCCGTGGTTCTCGGTAAGAACTTATGACAGCATCTTACTCATGCAACGCGTGTTTAAAACCAGTAAAAACGTTCTTTGTTATTTTTTTGTTTCTTTCTTTTTTCCGTTTATTTTTCTAAACTTGTTATGGCAATTCTAGCCCATGCCCTAGGATCTAACCATTAGTAAAATTTGCCTTAGACTCCAGGACATTTCGTCTGTCCAAGAGAATTAGTACAATCACATTAAAGACGCCTTTCGTCTTCTCCCCTCCAACAAGTGAAATAAAAAAACATTATAACTGCTAAGGTTTATTCTACAAATACTCATCTTGTTTCAAATAGATTACATCTACGAAAGAGGTTGAGTATCATAATATTTGCAAAATAAAATTCTACTTTTTAACACCTAACCCGATTTAAACATCAGAACTGAAACTTTATTGTCAAAATAAATAAACAAAATAAAAGTTATGTTAAATTTTACCTAGCGAGATAAAAAAAACGATAAAGTGAAAGCTCTAGATGTGCGTGCTAAAGGATCATGTAAAAACAAAACAAGCAACAACAAAAATTTGAAAGCAGTCCCGGCCCTACTCAAATAAAAAAAAACAACGAAAATTGAACAAAACTAAAAAACACAACCGAATACGTTATGCTAAGATACGCATGCGCGAAAATAAAACAGTTTGTTTAAAACTACGGTGAATGACCTATCGTAAATAATAACTACGCTAACTTTCTAAATGGAAATATTCCAGCACAAACTGGCGAATATTTTTAATAAATGTTCGATAGATGCTTGATCAAGTGCTGACTCATCATCTCTGTAGAGTGTGCCAAACGCTTGGGAACGGGATCGAAATTAAGTGAAGAATAGGAAACACCTGAAAAAGAACGCAAAGAAAAAAAAAATTATATTCACATCTTTAACATTTAATAATTTCGCGGGTTTTTTTCTCCACCAAAGTTTGGTAAATTGAGTCTAGCCTCGATTACTCTCGCATTCTAAAAAGCATAATTATTTTGCTTGATTAATCCAGAAACGACTGGCATGAAATATCAAACAGAATTTCTGAGTGCTGTTTCGTGCGTCTTTATCATGATCCGAATGAAATGTAAATACTAGTTATAAATTTTCAGCCAGTCTGAAGTTAAAAACGGGAAGGATTGGCGATAAAAGAGAGATTTTGTTCAATTTCATAAGGCAGAAAATTGGCGATTGGGCAAAATAAGATTTGTGGTGTGGATTTTTTCTTGGTATTTTAAGAAAATACCTACAAAACGAAAGCACGACAGCTAATAGCGAGACAATACTAATTGTATGAACAAGCTGAACAGATCAAGTTTAATTTCGCGGAATAGTCAATCATAATTTCTGCAAAGCTGACAAACGCATAATTTGTGTACAAAATTTGCGTATCCATCTTCACAACATTCACCTTTTTCTAAGAAGGGTATATGGTCATCCTCCACAAACAGTGGTCGGTTTGGTGCTCCAGGAAAATATGGTGTCTGGTTATCAATCACACCAGATTTGTGTAACTTGGATTCTAAAATTGAATATAATTTAATGAAAATAAAACACGGAACGGCTCGCATTTGGTTTTGATTTGGACATAAATTTAAAGATAATTTTCTGAGCCTAATCAAAGATTTAGGCCTAAAATTTCAACAATGGCAACTTGTAATAAACAGCATCAGAGATATAGTGTCAAGTCAAAAGAAAGGACAAGCTTGAAACGTAATAACCTCCTGCGTAGTAAAAAATATCTTTGCTAAAAACAGCAAAGCAAAGCTGCAACACTGTTACAAAATAAAGAAAATATTTGGGATGTTAATAACTTGAGAAACAGTTAAACATGTTACCTATTCGTTGTAAACTTTGATACAAATATGACGTTGCTGGATAGAGGTCAAGAAATTGCGGATTTTGCGCACCAATCAAATCGAACAAAACAAACGCATTCCTAAAATAGAAATATAATTTTAAGCCAGCTCACAGCATTCATAGATAAGTATTTTTCACTCAATAACAACTCCTTATTTTTTTCCCCTGATATTTCTGACACTTTTTGTCGTTTTTCGACTACAAATTCCTGACACTTCCCTAGATTTTTTAAGTATATTCATAGAAGTATATCACAATTAAAAAAAAGCATATTGAAAGAACAGACTGAAAAATACTTTTAGGAACAGTTCTGAAATGTAATTAATTCAATCCTTGCTAATATTTTTAAAAAATGAAAAGAGTGTTCCTGACTGACCATTTACAGCCAAAATTCCTGACATTCTCCAGACATACTAAAGAAATTACTGATATTTCTGACTTTCTTTCGCATTTTGACCATCTTTTGCAAATCCCTGACAATTCCTAACTTTTCTGACGAAGAGTAGCTACACCCTGATTTTCAGAACAGCAGTAACAGGAAATACACAGAATAGATTTGACCTGTTAAAATTTAATGGCATAAATCAATAAAATTTCCAACATAGAACAACTTAAGGAGAAGTTAACGTTCTTTTAAAACCCATCTTAGCTAAATCGTTCTCCAAAGCAAAAATCAATTTTGTGCTGCAGGAAGCAAGACAAAGTAAAAATAAGTTAAGAGATAGATAGCGACACTAACCAGTGCATCTAACGCAGTAACTGAGTTGTCTGCGAGTGATCTTTTATGATGTTGGATCTTGTGCAGTTTGTCAGACAAATGTCGAGCTCCGTATATAGAATCATTTTTAGTCCATTGCACAAATGCTTCTTCGCCATCCAAGAATAGCAGCATTGGAGTGACGTCATTCTTAATCTAAAAGAATAAAAAAACTTTATTTTAATGCTCGCCGTATGTTTATTTGTATGTGAGACAAAATGGTAGCTGCTAGTAGCGACGGGAGAATTCCCGTTGATTTTCTCACGGGCTAAAAGACAAGCTTCTTCACTAATTTTGAAATTTAAGCTATAAACAGGGAGAAAAAAAAATTATACACCTTTCTCTTTTGTCTTGATTGCATTTTTAAAAGCTTCGCAAAATCCAACAACATTGCACATGGGCAACGAGCAGGAGTCTGTTGCAAGGCAATGAAGTATTTTCCATTTTCAGGGCTGAGCATTGTTGGAGATCCAGTAGGTCGTGCAGGCTGAGGGCCCAGCCTTCTTTCTGCTTGTGTGGTTAATGTTGCCAATAATGTTGGTGAACTTTTAGTACCAATAGGTGTTTCACTTTCAAATTCATCTAATTCTACTGTCCATCCAAGGTCTGTTTAAGGGTCTTTGTTATAAACTAGATACCAAAAAATTTAACCTTTATAATGGCAAGGAAATTTGAGTATTTGTTTGCGTGACCTCACGCACTAAGGGTTTTTTAAACATGTCTGTTGATTTTATACTAAAAACAGTGCGTTTCTGCTATTTTTTATAATTTTCCAATCCATAATTGAAAAAAGCATATCAATCTCTCCTTAATAAAGTTGTCAATATTTTTTATTTGATTCGTTTAAATTTATTTTATTTTTCGTTGTTCATGGTATGCATTATTTAATGCAGCGAAATAAAACGCACTGCGCATTATGTTTACAAGGCTATCACCTAAAACAGATAATGAATTTTCCTTGGCTAAAAAGCGTTAAAGGGGGGTTTTCACGAAGCCAATTGGATGGTGAATTCGCCGGCAAAATGTATCTGAGCATGCGCAGTTTTATTTGTTTTTATTTTGCTTTAAAAAATTCGCTTTGCTGAAAAGTAGAAACAGTTCCTACTTTTTAAGGGCGAAATATTTCGCTGTAAACTTTTAACCAATCAGAACGCAACATTTAGTGTTTATTCTTAGAAAAACTCCTTACTGGAAAGAATTTAAAATAACTGTCTGGTTTTTAATACTCAATAGAGTTCAGTATTTTAAATTCGCCGCATGTTTTTCATTCCATGTGAAAATTAAAAAGATATTTCGCAATTCACAATTCGCTCCGTGAAAATTCCCCTTTAAGTGTATCAAAACATAGTATCAAAATAAAATATTAGGTAGAAGACTACGTCGCGATTTTTATATTTAAAGTGTATTCTATACTTTAAATATAAATAAATATATATAATATATAACGCCCCCTTTACACCCAATCTCTGTATTAATAATACCCGTTTTCTTAATGTGCCAAGTTGCGCAATTTTATAGCTGTGGTACAGACACACGAAATAACAACTATCAAATGCAATATATAAAGTATGGGAAAACTTGTGGATTTATCTAATTTTGGCACGTACCTTTAATTTTTGTGAAAACTAATTTTAGTGAGAAACTTTTTTTGAAAAATAAAATTTAATTTTCGTGAAGTTGGGAAGTCTGAAATTAAAAAAGAAATAAAGAATTAAATTTCGCGAATTATCGCGAAAAAAGAATGTGATGACATTTTTTTTTAATTTAAACTGGTTTTCAAGGATTTTATGTTATGAATTTGAATTAGGTAAATCGGAAGAAAAAAATTATTTAAATCATTTTTCAGGAAAATAAATCCAAATATTTGGGGAATTAATTTTTGCGAATTTCGCGAATAGCAAGTTTTCCAATCATTTTCGCGGCAAAACTCGCGAAATTCGAGAAAATTAATTTTCGCGAAATTTAATTCCCTTAGGGTATGCTATAAGTATCTAAAAATATTGTTGTGTAAACCAAAACCTAATTGTTTATACTCTTTTCAAGACTTCATTTGAAATAAGTTTCCCATGATATTCTGCACAGCAATTATCAGATTATTTAAAAATAATTTTGCAGGTACTACAAAACCCCTGTACTGTAAAAGAACAACACAGTCATACAAATTCATAAAAACAACTCTATGTAGTGCAACGAAAAAGAAATGGTACAGACCACTTGTGATGCTTGGTGATTTTAGAATTTTTGTCACTTAACTCTATGGAGAATTCCCAAAGCAGCAACAACTGTTACAATTATTCCATATAAACATTAATCAACCAAACTCTTATGTTACTAAAGCAAGAAACTTTCAAGCAAAGCAAAATTTATACAATTACATAGGTATTACTGAGTGTTTTTTCCTCATGAAGGATAAAAATTGTAAATGATTTTTCAAACTTCTTCTATAACAGATTTAAAACTACTTTAAAAAATATATATGTAAATAAGGAATGTTTTATTCCATCAAGATCTTTTGCTATTCATTGTTGTGAAATCGATAAAGGCCAACTTATTAAAATTCTCTATTCTTAATACTTAGTTCAGTTGGTTGGTTGTGTTGTTGTGTTTATCCTTGTGTAGTTTAACCTGTGACCTGTATCCTGCTTTCACTAGAATATGATTGACAACATAAAAAGTCTTCTCATAAATCAATGAAAGAAGGTTTATTTTCACAATTTTCACAAAAATACTTGTGTGTACAATGTAAATTTATTTTCGTTTTAATACTATTTTTAGGCAAGCCCTATGTTTAAATAAAACATTTTACTTTACAGATGGCGATATTAGTGAATGCAGAAAAAAACACTTAAAACACAAAACTTATATCACAATCTACAAATCACATTCTTTCAGGATGTATGGCACATTACAATTTTTATCAGTAATGATATCTTCCTAAAGATATTGTTTTATCATATTGGTTATCATGATAAAGCAAAAAAAATAGTTGAAATGAAAGTGATATGATAAAGATTAACCATACTCATGAAAATAATCCTCGCCCAACCTAGCAACACCATAAACAAAACCCATTGAAACTCTATTTACATAATATATTTAATTTTTTATTATTTTACTTTACCATTATAACTTATTAGAGCTAATGAGTAGTTGCTAGTTCTGGACAATATCCAGCATTCCATGTCAAATACCAGCGTTAGTTAAAAATATCCAATAAAAAAAATTATACAGTTTAATCTCTCTAAAAATGGAAAAATTTGTTGGGATAGAGTAAGCTAACATAGAGAAAAGATATATAGAAAGAGAAAACAAGGAACCAAAATGTTTGTTCAAATTAGTGAGAGGCTCAAGTTCAAGATCAAGAGAGTGTACTGTAGTCGCAGAGTATCAAGATATGAAAAGAAAGATTCTACTTTATCAGAACTAGTAATTTCAGACAACACTTATCGTTTTTGCACACTCTGCAAACTTCATTTGTTAAAAAAATATTGGAAAAACATTTCCTAGTTTCCAAAATTTCAAACAAGTTATTGTACAGTTACCAGACATACCTCTTTAACTGCGTGATGACCAATTGTACCAGGAACTCGCACTCGGAGCAAAGGCTTCAGATACGTAGAATAAAATGTTGAGTAGTCATTTAGATTTGCCAAACGCTTGGCAGCTTTTCGACTCAGAATTTTAAGCTTGTGCAGCTTCTGAAAAAGAAAAAAAAAGTATTTTGAAAACCAAAAGAAAATTATAATGCACATATATAATATATAAGAAACAACAAGGTTGCTTTAACAAATATATAAAAAACCCACATGATTTAGTTTGCCTAAATTCCATAAAGTATATACTGTCATTACTTAGTCCTTACTAGTGAGTAAATGAAATATTATGAGGATTCGCAATGAAACAAAATATAAGCAATTAAACACAAAGATGTATTTTGATGATAGTGATGCATCAAATAAAAATGAACACATCCACTTTGCCTGTTACAGACACAGGGACACGCTCATCGTTTCAATATAAGATATATAGTCATAGAGGAAATTGTATAAAATAAATCCCTTTTGAGAACTCTAGGCCAACAAACTTTCAACAAAGTTTATTTGTGAAACCATAGCAGTATATCTGCCATTATGTTTTTCGCCACCCAAGGCTTGATGACCTGCTGGTAATAAACCGTTAATGAACACTCTTGTCACTAGGAAAGGCATGTTTAGCCCCGTAGATTAGTGGTTATAGCTCTTGTACTCCGAGACCGGGGTTTGATTACTCTTGACAGCGATTCAACATGGGCGAGTGAATGTTACCATAGCCCCAGGTTAACCCAAGCCATGTGAGGGAAATTGGGGAGATGGCACACTGTGTGGGCCGTTGGATGTTGCCGGGAGTTGTCTAGTAGAGCGCGGGTCCTAATTGGGTCTGCGTAGCTCAAAATGAGCATTAAATACTCTAGGACTCTCCATCTAAGTCACGGCCCCTCCTGGAAATAATAGACAGGGTATATCCCTCGATATTTGTGAGGCTAGCCATGTAAAATATGCACATCTATCTATCTTCTTGCAGGGTTCTAGGATAAAATATCAGCAGGAAGTTTTCCTTGCTTTCTTCTACATCATCGTCTCGTTTGTTTTTGGCATTTTCTTCTTTGCACTTTGACTAAAAATGTTTAATTTTTAAAATGGATGTAGGTTTAGATTTTTCAGGCGAATTTTTGATTTTTTTAATTGCTAAGCCTGCACCAAAAAGCCCTTATAATTTTTGCACAGTTTTCAAGTGAGTCAGCACCCTCCTTCTATTTCTAGCTAGCAGCTAAATATAAATTTACTTAACACACAATTTGCTATTCTTTAAAGTAAATCTCTGTAAAAATTTGTGTGAATAAGATATATACTATATAAGAAAAAACAACAACCCTTTTCAGCAGGAAGTTTTCCTTGCTTTCTTCTACATCATCGTCTCGTTTGTTTTTGGCATTTTCTTCTTTACAAAAGGCAGTCAGTAACATAAATGATACGAGGACGGTGACGAAAACAACTGACGCTTTCATCACTAATGATAAAACAAACTTTGATCGGAGAGTGTCGTGCTCTAAAAGAGCAGAAAATAATTTTAGCTAGATATCGTTCACAGTTTCTTCATAATTTCATTTCTTCAACAAACTCTTCCTTTTATATTTATAAAGTTGATTTATCTATAAAAGATATAATTTCTTTTAAAAATACAACGGATATTAATTGTGTTAAAAGTTGTAGCTTTACTTATTCAAACATTGCCACCTGCGCAAAGTTTGGCATTTCTGGTTTTTTAGAAATTTTAAAAAATAACACAAAACCCGCCATTTTGAAAACCATATGTTTACATGTTGTGTGTGTATTCCGAAGAATTACCCTAGTCTCCAGTCTCTTTATCAATTTTTCAGCTATATTTATCTTTTTTAGCGACAACTCCAATCACACGGCTGTTTCAGCGGGCAATATTTCGGAAACTCAGACTGCGCATGTCTAAACATTTTTTTGAATTAGGACTGGGGCG
>JASGCC010000993.1:0-46397 GCA_030067915.1 Hydractinia echinata | reverse complement strand
CTAGTGACGTAGGTGGTGGGATTTGAAGGGATTGATTTTCCAGTTGCATTCCAATTTGACTCTTTGATAAGACACCACAGTCGTGTTACTTCCATATTGTCCTACATCTACGAGAATAAAGTTGTACTTAGCATCACAGACTGCTAACAGTATGATGTTGTAGAACCCCTTGTAATTGTAATAGAGCGATCCTGAATTGGGAGGGTTTTCCATGGCAATATGTTTCCCATCGATTGCCCCTATACAATGTGTGAAATTCCACGTGTCTTCGAATTCATTTTCGATTCTTAACCACTCTTCTTTGGACATAGGGGGTCTTATATATTCGCTTAGGTTCTCCCAAATTGCTGCAGCTGTTTCAGACAGAATTCGTGAAATAGCACTCGCGCTAATGCGAAAGTTGAATGTTAGAGATTGTTGAGAATCTCCTGAGGCAAGATAACGTAAAGTAAGAGCCAAGCGTTCAGCTGCAGGAATTGACTTTCGAAAATTTGTGTCTATTTTTTGGATTGATGGACCTACCAGAGACAATAAATGTTCGAATCTATCAGGAGACATTCGAAGAAATCTATGAAATAAAATATTAAATAAAGTTTCAAATAAAAAAAATAGAAATGCTCTCCATAACTATCAAAAAGGAAGGAAACTTGGAACTAAAATTTACTAGATACCTAAAGTAAAATTCTCTATCGTGCAATTTCATTTCTTGAAGCAGTTGATTCTCTTTCTCTATAAATTTGACGAACCCAAGAAAATGGCGATTTTCTTCGTCTCTTTTTCCTTATACTTCTAATAACTATTAAGGCAGCTACAGCTTCTTCTTCTTCTGAACTGTCTGCCATCTTGAAATGTGTGTGTTCACATAAGAAAATTTCGCACAAATAATAATTTGTATTGGCATGCTATCGCACTGACTCCTGTCGCACTAAAATTTTGTGTAATTTTAGAGCGATAGGAAGATTCGCACTGGTGGAAATCCACCTTTACTCTTTTCTTCATGAATGGTGCATGTTTGTTGAACGTTTGTAAAAGAATATCTTTTAGGTATAACCAAGCAGAATTTGCGCTACTCATTTCATACAACGGGTCCCATTCGTGGCTATGTAAATTTGCGTGCAAATTGAAGAAGACAATGTCCTGTATTTTTTAAGATTTTTGTTTACAAAATAATAAATTTTCTCTACGAGAAATCTATTTTTGGGCGTACATCATTCTCATTATTTAGTGAGAATGATTTTTGTTAAACAAAAAAGAAAATGAAAAAAAGCCATATATGACAGGAAATAAAATACGTTTAATGTAACAACTAGAATAAATTCGCCATGGCCTAGTGGTTAGCGCGCTGTGCTAACACGCAGGACATGTAGGACGATGTGTGTTCAAATCCCATTACGGTAGATTTTCTAATATAAAAGTTCGCGAATGAAACTCATTAACAACCTATTTAACACAGATTAGAAAAGATTTGGGAACGAGTTTGAATCTGTGACGTTGCAACTGCAATTTGTGACATTGATAGTTAGTTAGTTACGAGTTAGAAAACAATTCTATCCTTGCACGCGAGATAGTACATTTCTACTAAAGAAATGCAAGACCTCTCTTACCAAACTTCTCAATATTTTAAAACTTCATTAATTACTTCCATTTTTAAAGGTGAAATGAAAACAGTAGAATCAAATAAGCCTATAATTCCAACATCAATTTTCATCACCCAAAAATACACAGCCGGAATAAACATACTAACATAAAAAAGAGGTTAGTTTAGAGAAAATTATAATTTTCCAGGGAAGTGATGCACATATAGTTTGTTTACCTTTATTATTTCTCAAATTAACTTGTCAAATGGGCTAATTATGAACCTTTTTAAAAAAAAAGAAAATGGCATTTATTTTATAGCCATTAAGCTTATTAAAGTAGTTGGTTTACATTCTGTTCTGGTGTTCAGCTAGCTAAAGTTGATGATTTATATTTTAGATTTTAGCTACACTAGCATTGGTTACTACTAGCTAGTTGGAGCTTTAACCAACGTTGTTGACATATATGGCTACACACTTTATTCTTTGTTATTGGATATCTTTTATTTTTTAAAACATCTGTAAATAACATTATGACTTGTCTATCCTGAGCATGTTGGTTGGGTTGGTGGTATTAGACTGAAAATTGGTCTTCATCATGTTATATATTCAACAAAATGTAATAAAAGCAATGCAATCATCCAAGGTAAAAGCATGCGTGCTTATAAGTACCCTTAAGCCTTGATTTTTTTTAAATTATGGCCCGTAAAAAATTTACAGTTGCAGTTACAGATAATTGTTGTTGTTTCTTAAATTTAAAAAATGTTCTGTCAATAACTAGCTATATAATAATATTTCTATAAGTATTTCCAGAGTGTTATCCCATGACAGGTATATATAACTACGGGAATTGTCATTTATTTGTACCTAAAAGCAAAATTTAATAAACTTTATGTAAAAATAATTTTTACAGGGTGCTCTTGTTAGACAAATCTGATGGAATTAATAAATTAAAATGGAATCAAAAATTTTTGTATTATGCTTGAGTTTCTGAATTTAAGCATTCTACTGTAAGGTGGCAATAGATTTTTTATAAAGAAAACTATATGTATTTTAATCAATTAATAATAAAAAGGCATTTTGGGGGGAAACAGATTCCTTTTGTTACAAAGCGGTAGTTCATCAGAAACTGTACATAACGTGAGTGAAAGCTGTACAATGGCACAGTAATATAACAACAGGACGCTAATCACTTGAACGAACTCGTTAGCATCGTTTAATATTTTGTAACAAGTATATGATAGATTAGATTTAGTTAGATACAGAACGAGCTATACCGCGGACTGCTTGGTCGAGCCTTCAGGCTCGGCTGATGTCAGCAGTGAGTGGTACGCTCTGGAGGCACTGCGTAGTTATTTTGGAAAGAACAAGGATTTGTCGCAATAAATATGGTGTTTTTCCTGTATCTATAATCACATTTAACTACAAAAAGGCCCATTAACACTTTGAAAGCTAAGAGAATTGTAGATAAATAAATCAGTCATGATTTGTTTTAAGCCACATGTTGTTTCAATGAAATAACATATTTGGCCAGTTAAGCTGGGTAGCACACCCTAACATATGTTTTATTTTTCTGAGGATAACCCAGACAACATAACCTTACAAGTTTACCATGTTATTATCAAAATAGTTGATAGAGGCCTAATCCTGCTCTGTTATTTTCAAAGAGAATAAAAACAATTTTAAGAACCTATTTTCTTAGTGAAGAGAGCTACACTACACCTACTAAATATATTTTTTTTGTAAATGTGTGACCTGTGACAAGAACATTTTCGTAAGAACAGCAGCATATTCAGTGGTGTCTTCACTTTCTGAAAAAAAATGATTATGCCAGAACCAATACCGTACCAACAAACAATTTGTGGTTATTATTGTAGGTTAACCCTATTCGGTCCGGGGTTTTTCGAACATATTATGACCGGGGGGGGGCGGAATCCGCCCCCCCTCAATAACTTTTCATAGGGTTGTTCAAATTGAATCAAACTTGGCACACTTATAGTACGTCATAAAAGGAACAAAATGGCGGCAATAAATTTTTGCTTGCGTCAGCACATTTTCTGTGACGTCATCAGAAGCTTGAAATTTGTTAAAAATGACACTATCTGCTTAAAAGTTAATTACTTTTGTTCCAGATGAAATTTTTGCATTCTGTTTGAAGTTTCTGAAAGCTAAATAAAAGTTATTTAACATATTTTCCGGTTTTTACGTGGATCGCATAAAAAATTGCCAAAAATTGCCCGAAAATCCGGTTTTTCCCGATTTTCGGGTAAAATCCGACAAAATCGGGAAATCGGATTAATCACGTGTCCAAATTATGCAAAATGATTCTTCTTAATAAAACAAAGTTGTGTTGCAAGTTTCAAGTTCTAAGGATAATCCTAACAGGAGTTATTAAATTTTACCCATTATAAGGATTTCATAGAGATTTTTAGGGGTAGTTTCGAGTAATGGCCAATATCAAAGCCTCTGAAAGGTATGGGACCTAACAATTTGGCATGCAGGTGTCTAATAGATAAATATTGAAAGTCAATAAGTTTCATAGCCATATAACATAGCAATAAGGAGTTATTTATAAAAAACCGTCAGGGGGGGCGGAATCCGCCCCCCCCCCCCGGACCGAATAGGGTTAATCATTTCTTGCACATGTTCAAGAAATGATAAACCTGCAATACTAATATGAATCTGAACAGACAAACCGAAACAATAAACAATTTGTGATTACTGAGTACACTGGGTTGAGCCAAAATATGTTTATTATAAATGTATACTAAAATCATATTAATAGGGGAGTGTGAGGATTATCGTCTCACTCCCCTGTTCATATGGTTTTACGATACATAGCTGGGCTGCACAACATTCCTGTGTGCATAGCTAGCTATAACATCCTACCTATAATATCTGGCTAGGATGAAGAGCGGGGTAACTTTTTTAGGAAAATAATTATAACCTAAGTTATATGAAGTTTCAGTAAACTAGGTAAACATATTAGACCGTAAAGTATAGAATGTAAACTTTTTGGAGGAGTAAGAAACAATATAATATGTTTGTTAGCTATTAGTTAGCTAGCTAGGCAACATTAAAGTTGCCATAAATACACACTTAATATTAAGCAGATATTCAGCAAGGTAAAATCGGATATCCGTAATTATTCAGTCGAGCTTGTGATATTCGACGACGCGCAGCGGAGTCGAATATAAACAAAGCGAGACTTAATAATTACGATATCCGATTTTACCGCGCTGAATATCTGTTTTATCATGCACCATTGGAAAGGAATCATTATCTAAAGTGGCGAACCTCTCCATATTTTATTTTATTTTATTTTGTTTTTGTCTTTTTCGTTGGTCTTGTTTCTTGTTGTTTTAAAACGTTCGCGCTTCAGTTATTTTCAGCTCTCCATCTGATTGCTTATCCTTTGTGTACTACTATCGAGAACAATAAAAGATGGAGTGCGATATAATACATCCTTTGTTTGATAACTTTTTTATTTTTAATTAGTTTTAACTCTCCATCTGATTGACATGCATGTAATGTTTTAAAGGAACTATATACATAAAAGAAATATAAGTGCCGGAGGGACTATCGAATATCTCGAGCAGATATTCGATATCGGATATCTGCTGAGATATTCGACTCTTGGCTAACGACTGCACGAATATCCAAAAATATTCTGTCAGACGCTCCCGCCTGAGGTGCATGATAACAATAAATATTCATAATTTTTGTCACACTACCACTACTAATAGCCTTATACTTTTATCTAAGACTCTTCCAATATGGCAGTTAAAAATTATAAAACCAACATTTGTTGATAACTAAGGTTAGAACAGAAGTAAACAACTTGGTGTCCTGAACTTTATCTAAACTAACCTCATTTTCATGCAATGTTTTGATTTTTTGCTACCACGGCTAATTATAAAGAGGCGATATTGGAAAAGGCTTATTACCGTCCTACGGCTTTGACATCTCATGTGATAAAAATATTTGAGAAAGTTCTTCGCAAAAATCTTGTAACTTTTCTTGACAGTAATGATCTTTTTAACCCAAACCAACATGGATTACGGGTTGGCCGTTCTTGTGTGACCACTTTGAATCGGTTTTAGCAATATTTGAATCCGGTAAAAATGCAGATGTAATATATTTGGATTTCGCCAAAGCTTTTGACAAAGTTGATTTTGACATTGTGCTGAATAAAATAAAAAGCCTTGGTATCTCTGTCAAACTGTTCCAGTGGTTGTAAAGCTTCTTGGTCGGTCGTACTCAATCGGTAGCAGTAAACGGCGGAGAAATCAGCAACAGTTGATGTTCTCTCAGGTGTACCACAAGGAAGTGTCTTGGGGCGGCTGATATTTCTGATCCTTATTGGTGATATTGATGAAGATATCAAACACAGTAACCTAAAATGTTTTGCTGATGACAGCAAAGTCAGCCGAGCTGTTGCAAATGTCAAGATGGCTTCAAACTACAAAGAGACCTCAACAAAATATATAAACGTGCAGAATACTCTAACATGGAATTTAATAACAAGAAATTTGGAGTTCTCAGGTACGGTTACGATGATACCTTGAAACTATGCACAACCTTCCTAAAATGTTCATGATTAATTATCACAGAAGAAAATGAAGTCAGAGATCTTGGCGTACTCATGACATATACAAGTGTAATTGATACAGGAAAAAAGTTGTCTTCCTGGATATTACGCACCTTTTGTACCATATCACAGGAAGTGGTGTTAACCCTATGGAAAAGCTTTGTGTTACCTCGAATTGAATATTGTTTACAGCTGTGGTTTCCAACCACTGCTGGCCTTATTCAACAAATTAAATTGATTCAGTGGTACCTTAATGCAGAATCAAAGCCAAATACATCTCTGACTATTGAGATGCACTCAGAAAATACAACTTATACTCACTTTAAAGACGCTGTGAACGATACAGAATCTATGTTTGGAAAATTATTGAAGGCTTGGTTCCAAACCTTGGTTACCACAGAATAGAAGTATCTATTAACCAACGCCTGGGTATAAAATGTTTATTACCACCTTACAACCGCACCTTACCTAGCAATCATCAGAAGCTGAGAGCCTCACTGTCGCTGCATGGTGCAAAATTATTTAATTGCTTACCAAAAGAAGTGCCAAATTGTACATGTGATGTTCCAGTGCTTAAGAAGCTGCTGGATAAATTTCTGTCTAAAATTTCAGATGAACCCCTAATCATAGGGCTAACAGCAAATAGAAGGGCGGATTCAAACTCATTCTAACATATGGTTGGGTGTCTGGAAAGATAGACTGGTGTGCGCCGCCTTTTGTCCTTTTATAGGGTTGCATGCATGGTCAATGAAGGCGGTCAATTTGGCTGATCTTCTTGAAGCATCGCTTTAAAACCTATCAAAAGTGTGAAAAGTAAGTAAGTATTTTTCGCCAAATTTTCCCACCGAGACTTCATTCCCCACAATTCACTGGGATTAACACATTGCATAAGGATGTCAAACAATGTATCGTCCAGATTGTATCAGCGTTAGAATATAATCACATTTTACAAATACACAAAGCAGAGTACAAACTTGAACACATTTTGTTGATTTCAATTTGTTTTTTTGGTCATGTTGTCAATAATGCGGTACCAATTTTTTTGGTGTTTTAAGTGAATGGAAAAGAGCATAATAAATTCCAGGGCTATTTAAAGGGGAAAGCCCTACTAGCTTTCTGTTTCTCTGTCAATTTAAATTCAGTTTAAATTAGAAACCCCAACAAAAGCAAACCCCAAGTAACAAACCCCAAATTTAGATTTGAATTTGAGGTTTGATATGAGGTATTAGTATAATAAAGAAATTGAATTTTGCTATCCTCAAAAAAAGTTTAGTTAACTAAATAGGCTATGTGTTTAACATTTTTTAGCATTTTCTGATACATTAGGTTCTAAACAAAATATGTCAGTTGTCCATGCAATATTAAACCTTTTTCGCTTTAACGAAGATAAAACCGTTTGATCTTACACCACGGAGCATGTAGGAACATGGTTTTTATACGATTCGAGGGGAGAGTTTCTATCAAGGTGCCTAGCCATTTCCCTTGCCTGCTTTTCCCTAGTCGTGATTAATGCCTTTGCCTTGGCAACCTCTCCGCAACCCTTTCTATATTGATTATACAAATCGACCGAAAGTTGCACCTACAATTTTTCCCTTGCGAACCTAGGGGACCCTGCCCCCCATTCCGCAACCTTCTCTATATTGATTGCAAAGCAGAGAGAGGCCAATTTCCTCATTAAATATAAGGTACGGTGGAGAGTATATAGGTTTTCCCCACTACGCATCAAAATCTTTCAATTTTCATCAATTTTCGACTTGGTTACCACGTAGTTTTTTTGGAACGCAATACTCTCTGAGTCTACATTTTTTTTAGAATCTGACGACCAAAAATTGTAAGCACGTGGTAAACAAACATGGCATCCAGAACCGTTAGGCCCACCCGTAGGTAAATGTTTACTCCCCTGGTGATGTGTCTTAATTTCTTGAAAACGATATATAGCTAGCTGGCTAGCCACAATCACCCACAGAAAATATGACTCTCCCCTCCCCCTCTCCCTCTTTCATTTAATCTTGAAAAATGGTCTTTGGCGTCGGTAACATGTGACCACGTCAATGTCTATATAAACATTAAAAGAAGTATTATCAAAGTATTAATAAAGAAGTATTATCTGTAGAATAAGTAGCTATGTTTTTTGGTCCTTGATTTTATCTAAAAATTGCCAGAGCCAACATATTCTCTGGACGGATGTAACTGCCAAGCATAAAGGTATGTGATGGACATTCCTAATTAGAGCAGAATTATTGTTTTGAACAGTATAAAGGAGAATATCGTCTCAACGATGAAGATACGTCTCAACGATGAAGATCACGCTACATTATTTTTAATTAGTTTTTTATAGTTTTTCGCGCGCACTTCACACATCGCTTCTACTATCCGCACTAGTAGGACAAACGGCTAGTGAAAGTTCAAAATTAAAAGTATCGTTTTTTCTGTGGAATCTCTTAACGCGAAAAATTTCTACACAGCGGCATTGAGAAAGCTAGCGCAGTTGAACGACACAATACTTTAAAGGAAGAAACTTACGCTGGAAGAAAGTTTCGCGGTTCGGAAGAACCGCGAAAATTTTGCATTTCGCGGGAAAAAAACTTTCGCGGACGAGCAATTTGGAAATTTTTACGGGAAAAAACTTTCGCGGACCGATGATAATGAAGTATTAAAAAACAATATAAAACAAAGGATATGAAAGTTGTAATTATTTTATCACACAAAAAAATACTATATAATATTCTTAGTCTATGATTATAATGTCTTCGCAATCTTCTCGTTGACAAAAATTACAAAAATTATAGTTCTGCTTCTTTATCACCTTTGTTATAGTTTCTAAGCCTTTTTTCTCAACGCCATTTCTATAAACTCAGCTAATTAAAAAAAAAGACAACGATACTTGTTTTTTGCTTTTACTGAGATAGTTAAATACAATTAACATAAAAAGCCTTCACTGGGAACTAAATTTACAAAAAAATTCGCGGGAAAAAACTTTCGCGGACACGTTTTAGAAAAATTCGCGGGAAAAATCTTTCGCGGACAACACGTTTTAGAAAATTTCGCGGAAGAAACTTTCGCGGAAAGGCCCTAAAAACCGCGAAACTTTCTTCCAGCGAAACTTTCTTCCTTTTTAAAGTAGTATTTTATGTATTTTGTACGTGTATTATTTTTGTATTTCTCTATGTTGTGTTCGCCGATTGGCAGAGGCTGTATCCGTCGTTTTGTTCATCTTTTTGTATCTTTGTGTTTAAGCTCTGAAACATCACATATACTGTAGTTGCCGTACAGAACTTCGTACCGTTATTTATTCTGTCGTGACCACCGCCCTTCCGTGTGTTTACATAGTTGCGTCCGTCTGCTTTCCTGTGTGCCGTCCGCGCACAAAACAACGAGACTGTCACGTGCTCATTTAATGCAATGGATAGCGTTCACCACCTTCGTCCCGGACCTTTGGACTAGGTTACCCAGTAGTTTAATCTGGTCATTTTCCTGTACATGTTTGGTTAATCGAGGCAAACGACGATGGAGTGCTTTTGCTTTTTTTAATACAGGTCTTAGCTACGTGATCCATAGGTCACTTTTACTAATATCACGTGACATTTCCTCAGACACAAAACGCCCCAAACGGAACTTGTGTTGATGCTAGCCATTCGCCCTGATCGCAATGGACGGAAGGGCATTTTCAAGAACACGAAGAAAGGGTATGTATAGCTAGTATATCACTATTGTTGTGTGATATACTAGCTATATTGTATTGAGTCTTCTTAGCCTCACTCACACCTAAAGCTAGCTAGCATAAAACTACCGACTTGGAATAAGATTTAGAACTTAATAATAGAACTTAGATAGCATATAGCTAGCTAGCTACTTTAAGACTTACTCATAGCACTTTTAGTAGCGGAGGCCTGCAGTGCAGGTTTCAAAACTTTCGCAGAAATAGCACTAGACAGAATTACATAACACTCTGTGAAAATGCACCCCACAGAAGGAGATCAATGTAAAACATGACTAAATGTAGAAAGACATTCAATTCAGTCAATATAAATGAAATGCTATGAGAAAATTATAATACAACTTCATCAAAAAAAAAACATAAGGCCCTAGGCGAGGAACGAGGTTTTTCAGAGTAAATAAGAAAATTATAAAGCACATGGTGTTTGTTAAAGGATTTTTGTAAAACATCTCATAACATTCTGAGGATTTTAAAGGATTACGTAAGCAGAAGCAGATGTAATTTGTTCCAAGTTAGGACGAAGAACGGTCCAAATCTGCGCATCTCTATATTAATACAGAGACTGTGTTTGTGTGTGTGTGTGTGTGTCTGTCTGTAACAGGCAAAGTGGATGTGTTCATTTTCCTTTGATGTAGCCGAAAAACTTATGTCTGAAATGTTAAATTTTCTGACGTTACGGCGCGACGTTAATAACACTACTTTAACGTCAAAATCTTATACTAAATTAATGAAGCCATTACAGTGCACTTAAAACTTTGAGGCCAAATAACTTGGAAACAAGGTGGTGACGTCAGTCATTTTTCACCGCGTGGGTAACTAGAGACCTGGGACCAATTTGGGTAAGTTTCCCAAACCTGGGTCCCCGAATCCGTTTCGGAATGGACGGGTTAATGACGTCATCAAAAAACCTTCAAATCCCAATATCTCTGCAACCGTTTGTCGAAGATACATGATCCTATACGTTTTCTTGATCAGCGTTTCAAGATCTATACGATGAAGGTAACGGGTATTGAAATTTCTAAAAAAAAATTTGTGTTTAAATTTTTAAACCCTATTTCCTTAGGCGTTCGTCAAAAACATATGATCCTATACATTATTTTGACCAGCGTTTCAACCTCTACACATTACAGAAAAGAATAAACAAATTTCGCCAATCTTTTTAGTATCTGCACTGCTGACGTCAGCAAAACATCTAAAACAACCTATTTTGCCATTGTTATCCTGCCTAAGTGGATTTTTTCACGGGCTTTATCGACTAGTTATAAATAATGTCTCATTGCCGGTTGTTGTAATTGAAAAAAGGTGCATTTTTTCTTTCTTTCATTTTTCAAATTCTTGCGGGTTTGTCCCCTTTACACCTCGATTGCTACTGGCCTGTAATATTCCTGCTAGAAAACCGAAAAAAATATGGAGGATTTTACAGGTTTTCCCCTGATTTTAAAATTTACAAAGAATTTTTAAGTACTTTAAAAAAGCTTTTTAAAAATAAGGGACTACAGAAGGCATGGTCAAGCTATTCTAGGTAGGTACAATACCAACAGATATGCATAACACACACAAAAAAACATAACAATGAAGAGGACATGAAAGAAGTAAAAAACATTTTTTCAAGATCAGAAAAAGGTTACACAGCTGTTAAAAACGTCAACATAATAAATTTTTCCAAATAAGAATGTTAAAACTATGTACACATTTTAGAATTTCTTAAGGCATGGTCAAGCTATTCTAGGTAGGTACAATACCAACAGATATGCATAACACACAAAAAAAAACATAACAATGAAGAGTACATGAAAGAAGTAAAAAACATTTTTCCAAGATCAGAAAAAGGTTACACAGCTGTTAAAAACGTCAACATAATAAATTTTTCCACATAAGAATGTTAAAACTATGTATACATTTTAGAATTTTTTAGAACTTCATGTCCTAAGATAACATCAATAAGGTCAGCATGTACAAACAAAGATATGTTGGAGAGAAAGTTGTTTGAGACAACAATTCTCCATAAGAACTCTAGGAGAAATGCTGATAGATTTTAAAAATAGATTTTTAAAAAAGTGGGGAATTTCCAGAAGCATAACAAAAATTTCGTGGCAATCCTGTCGTCTTTACAAGTTAAGTAATGTTTAACCAATTAAAGAGAAACAAAAAAAATATTAAAAAATAATTTCGACGGGATCCAGATTACAGCAAACTTTTTAGCGGAAATATGACCTCGGTTTTGTCTCACTTATTCAGGTGGTTGCTAGCAAAGAAAAACATCCAAATTTCAGTGTTGCTCATTTCATTTTTCAGAAATATGCAATTGCGTAAAACCGCAATTTTTATTAAATCAGACATATTAAATGTAATTCGAAAGTAGGTGACACATCTAAAAGAGATTTCAGAATTTTTACGAAAAATTACAGTGCTTTTTTCAGAGAAGTTTTAGGTTTTTCAAATTTTTTAGGCCTTATTAATACACGGAAGATAGTAATACTTCGCAATAGGAAAAAACCTAAAGAGTGGCACATATCATATATTTGCGAAATTGAAAAAATTGATACATCATAATACGCAAAAATTTAACAATTGTTTGAACAGAAAAAGTTTGTTTTCGTCAAGCAGTTTCGCGCCGGATGGGCGATGTCACTTATGGTTATGCAAAGGTCCTACCGTTTGGTAGATTGATTGAATGAATGGTCACGTCTTTAATTTTCCAGCACATGAGCATAAAGCGACGAATTTGTTGACCTGCTAAAGAGTAAATTAATGCACTTGCAAATTGTTTGAAGATAATAGAACCATTGTTACTAGAACAATACTAGAACAGCATTTAACAATTGAAAACAGCTCACTGTACGAGGGCGAGAATTCCAAAGGTAAAATTAACACATGCCTCCAGAAAACGCATAAAAATTTCTTGAACTGACACCTTATAAGCTGGACTTCCAGTAGGCAGAATATTTCGAGCCAGTTGAGTTAAGGTTTATTCGCTGGCAGAAGTTTTTCTCAAATAAGAAAAAGAATCGAATCCTATATTTAAAAAGCGCTTTACACTGTAAGTCAATGCATAAAAAATCACATACTTCTCTGAGAGCTAAATTTTCTTTCTTGATCGACATTAAATGCTCAATACGCTGGTTATGGTTGTGATGACCGAAATGTTTGGATTTCTCCAGTTCTAACGATTCCTTATCTTTCAGTAACTGAGTAATTTGCTAAAGTGAATGAAAAGTCAAGAGTAAGTTCTTATTTTGCTAACACAATGCCCGCAAAAGCGGAGAACACCCTTACTAGGCCAATTAAGGAATTTGGAACAAAAAATTGCGATATGCTGTAACTGACTCGTTAAAAGATAGTAATTAAAAAAATACAATCTTGCATGCATCTTGTAGGCGAAAGTTAAGGTGCGGAAAACAAATACCTGTTCAAATCTTGTTTTTTCTTCCACTGCAACAGCCAACTTTGATTGTAAGTTAGTTTTCTCTTCAAAGTATTTTTCCTCCAGCTCTTTTGTTCTGAAAAAAAAGTCAATTCTAACTTCATTCCTGTCAAACTGCGACCGGAATAGGTTTCATTAAAATCACGTATCCATGGCAACTTTGCAATACGTCATTTTTTTGTAAGGAGGCTTAAAGTCTTTGAGATTTGGATAATGCACAATTAAAAAATAACATTGATGAGTGTTGTCATAAAAAGGGACTGGGATTTAGTTAGCGAGGGCCGATACAGTAATTACATAAAGTAGTTAGCTACAACTTAAACTGCAAATGATTAATCCTTTGTAGCTTAAGCTGTAACTGTTAAGGGTCAGGAGGCATCTATAAAGTATGTACGGAAGAAGGGGCACACAGGCGGAGAAGAAAGAAGGCTGTGAAGGTACGAGAATACGCATGCTCAACAAGCGGTACAACTTCGTCACATTGTTTTTTAACTATTACTGCGATATTTTCCTCTTTTCATCGAGAAGCGGCTAAAAAAAGGAAAATGTTCCGTATTAGAATTTTCTAGATCACAAAAATTGACATTTTTTACCATCCATGTCCCCAGGGTTATGTCAAAGCCGCTAGCGCTTACTTGACGGCTAAACAAGACCCTGGTACAGGCTGCTTTTCATAACCCAGTATATTGGTTACTATAAATAATTAATGAGTTGTCTCGCTGTTACAATTTCTGCGGCTAGTAAAAGCAACTTGATCGAGTCCTCGTTTTTCACATGGCGAGGACGATGTCTTTTGGTTGTTTATGTTTTTCAACGCTTGAATTTAGAAAGTTTTATTTCAAACCAAGTTATTATGTGTTCACCCTGAAACTATATTTTATAGTGATGAAATCTTTTAAGAAGCATTGTTTAGTAATAAAATGTGGTAACGTGTGATTAGATAAAGCTGATTTTGTTGGGATATACTAAAAGAAGACAACTTATAGGCTCAATTTAGCTGGCTAGCTTTTATATTTTACAAGTCTAGTACCTCTTTGGGAAAAAGTAAAGTCTTAGATTGTAGCATCTAGCTAGTAATATGTTAATAAGGAAACAAAACCGAAGCTATCTTAGATAGCTAGCTAAATATAAAATACATTTTCAACGTCTTATATATGTTGGCTGAATATTTTTTTATAAGCAACCCAGTTGATAAGACTAGGTTTAAAATTGAGTGAAAAATTAAGCATCTGCTTAGCAAACTTCAGTCCTTATATCTACACTACGATCTCTTCCCTTCCCTCAGCTATCAACTTTCCCAGTTGAACTATGGCGAAAGTTTTCCCAGAAGCAATATATACGTTTAAACAGCAATATGTGCTTTAGCATGATATCACTACTGATGAACATGATCCGAAAGGTCAAGGTCTGGTTCACATTTCCCGAATTCTGTTGGTAAAATAATTATAGATGCTAAAAACAACCACGTGAGAAACTTGTGGTCAAGATAGGCCTCCCCAATCTAATGTCTTACCCAAGAGGTTAGAGATTAATCTAGTTATTACTTAAATGTGTTATATAGCTAGTTACATAAATTTTTTCTTTGGTTCGTACTTTTTGAGGATCTTTAACAAAATGTCTTGTGGATAATTTCATTTCAGCTGTAAATCATTTTTGTGGTGTTTTTAGACCTAAGTTTTGGTTTAAAAATGTGACATTTTTCTATCTAGCTTACATGTGACTTTTGTGGCTAAATTTTCCACAAGTGTGATGATGTGTCTGCCAGCTAGCTATACACAACAGACCAACAAAATTTCTTACACTTGTTGTTGTAGTCACATCAGTTGTAAAAAATTGGAAGATGCATTTAGCTTGTCTGACTAAAACTGCACTTTTGGAAGAGCACTTGGTTTTTTAAGTAAAAAAATGAATAAATATAAGATTTATTTTTATTCAGTAATGGCTTATTACTACTGCCTATGTAAATACATGTTAGCAAGATAGCTAGCTAGCTAGTCTTTTCTCGTCCAACTAAATTGCCAAAAGACATGTTTTTTACAAAGTTTTAAAAAAACCCTTATATTCATTTAAAATGTCAACAACTGAAATCTGCCAAAATAACATCTTTCATAAAAATATTTACGGTTGGCTCACCGTTTTTTTTTGTCAATCTTTTTTAACATTTCTCATAGTCAGGAATCCTCTTATGTTTCAATGTTTTTGTAACAAAATCCGCCATCTTTATAGTAAATCGTTGCATATATAATGACGCGTGATTAAATTATCTATGTTGGATGTAAACTAATCGCATTACAGAACGTTTTTCGCCGCCGGCCTCGATGACAAAAGGGCAAAAGCCCATGGGGACGAGGTTGATTTTTGTACACAATCAACCTCATTTGGAAGAGCACAAAAAATGAAGCTTATATCGATTGCAGAAAAGTTCGTTATTTGTTTCGTGAACATTTCGTTTCTATTATTATCAATGTAACCTTGGAGGAAAGAATACTGAAGTTAAAACAATCAACAGTACTTGGATAAGAACGAGGTTAACTTCGTGCTAATTTTAGAATTAGGACAACTAAGCCGTAAAACGTTTACAAAGTATCTCAAAAAATGTCCAAAATATCACACGTAAGAATAAGAATTAACGTTCTAAATAAATTATTGGTACTGCCTTACTCTCGGCCATTCCGGGAGAGGTGAAGTGAGCACGAGTGTATAATAACAAGAAAAAATTTAGATAGAGATTATATCTTTGGAGGCTTTAGATCCTGTTTTGATATTGATTATGAAATTTTTGCAAAGAAATTTTATCCGTAGTCACTGAAGAAAGAAGAAACAAATCCGCATTGTGACAACCGCGCCTACAATTTGGATAGTAAACAAGTGGGCGGATAAAATTGTGCAACTACAATTTGGATAGTAAACAAGTGGGCGAATAAAATTGTGCAACTACAATTTGGATATGAAAAAAGGGGGCGGATAAAATTGTGCAACTACAATTTGGATAGTAAACAAGTGGGCGGATAAAATTGTGCAACTACAATTTGGATAGTAAACAAGTGGGCGGATAAAATTGTGCAACTACAATCTGGATAGTAAACAAGTGGGCGGATAAAATTGTGCAACTACAATTTGGATAGTAAACAAGTGGGCGGATAAAATTGTGCAACTACAATTTGGATAGTAAACAAGTGGGCGGATAAAATTGTGCAACTACAATTTGGATAGTAAACAAGTGGGCGGATAAAATTGTGCAACTACAATTTGGATAGTAAACAAGTGGGCGGATAAAATTGTGCAACTACAATCTGGATAGTAAACAAGTGGGCGGATAAAATTGTGCAACTACAATTTAGATAGTAAACAAGTGGGCGGATAAAATTGTGCAACTACAATTTGGATAGTAAACAAGTGGGCGGATAAAATTGTGCAACTACAATTTGGATAGTAAACAAGTGGGCGAATAAAATTGTGCAAAAAAATGGTTGATTATACGTAGCTAAATTAAAATGTTATATGCAAACTAAAATATTGTCAGGCCACAAAAAAATTGTCTCAGGCAATCTAGAAAATTACCGCAAAAATCTGATATGTAGAATATAATCCTTTCTTAAAATGTAAACAAATAGAGTCAGCAGCTGAGCTTTTCTCAACGTGCGTTGTTTGAAGTGAAATTAAAAAATATTTAATGTACCGAGCTTAGTTAAAAACCTTCTTCTATTCACCACCTTCAAGGGAATCAGTTGGAGAAGAATCTCGTAAGTCAGGCAGTCATATTTGTTGTTGTCCTGTGTATACCAATCCTTTATGGATATAGGTTTATTCTTTACTTTAGTAATAACCTTTGAGTGAAGGACGATGGCTAGCCAAAATTTAAGGACAAAATTAAACTATTGATTTTCAGTGTTGATAAAGTGTCCCTTTAAATTGTGCTCGGTGTATTATCCCACGTTTTTTTACCGCAAAAATTACGGTCTTTGAAAACTGTTCGCTTTTCATTTTCATTTTAATTTTTAGCTATTTACTATCTTATTTCCATTCAAAATGATTGGATTGCAATGAGCAGTGTTTATTCTTAAATGAGTCTAACCACATAAAATTTTACCCATTATAGCGAACCACATAAAAGGATTTTTGTCACAACTATCAGTTTTGACTTGCTAGTACTTGAACCACATTCAAGTGATTGTAAGCTCTGAACTCAACTGCTTTTACATTAGAAGACTAAAATATACGGCAATTAATTACCAAAAATTTCACAACACACTTTATACGAATTGAATATGGCAGGTAGAAATGAAAATATTGATTACCGGGAAGTTACTTGGTAATATCATAATACGCCAGACATAGCTATTGAATTTTTTAATTTTTTGGACAAAAGTATTGCTTAAAAGATCCGTTTTTGATCAGTGATAAGTTAATCGAGCTATACAAACATGCTATACTGACACATAAACAGTTATAAATGGACATTGAATTGGATTGAAATATTGAATGGTGAACGGTGTGACATCTGGAAAGTTGGGAAGTTTTAAAAGTCGAGTTGGGTTAAAAAAAAAGAAATGTATTTGGTAAATTTTTAAAAGGAATTCTGTTGTTAAAATTTTAACAATACGCGTATACCCAGAAAATGTTGTTCCTATAAAAATGTTATTAGTACTGTATCAAAGCTTGATATCACTTTTCTGATCCAGAACCATGTATATTTTTGGCTTTAGCTTGGTGTTTTCTTCACATGTTCAGCCTGAATTTTGAGCATTCTTTATTTATTTTGCAGTACGTACATTACAAATATTTGCAATGCAATATCTAAGTATATACACGTTTCGAACAATTGATTCTGTGAAATTTTTGCCTTAGGGATGCTCCCCATATTTTTGAGTGTGCGTGTGTTTTAGAATAAAATATCAGTAAAATTTCAGCATATTCTTATTTTGTTCTTATTTTTCAGCCATTCTCAACCTAATTGTTCTTAAGTTATAAGTATATTTTGCATGGGAAAGTAAGGGGATTTTCATGTCAGTCAGGCGAAATAAAGATTAACTGGACACTACAAACTACAAATTTTGTGACATTTTAGCAAGATCTCCAAAAACGAGTTACTGGTTTGATACAATGTGGATACATAATTTTTACAGATGCTTAGCATTGGAATGTAACAACAAAAACATTTTTTACATTCTTCTTTCCAGGCCTTAAATTTTAAATTCAGGACAACTTCTTTGGTGTAATTTGACGAACAACTAGAACAGTCGTTTTAACGAGTCTAAATTATGCAAACACGTGCACTTAGCCTTTATATACCTCTACGGGGAGAAAAACAAAAGAAGAGACAGGAAGTTTTAGGAATTTTTATGACGTCGGAAGCATATTCAAAAAAATGTTTTTAAAAATTTGCTAAAAACTGATACCCCTGTACATCACAGCTAATATGGCGGATGGTAAGAAATTATCTAATAAGTAGCAACAACCAGTAGTATTATTTCATGTTTGTTTTGTTACATCCTTTGTTTTATTATCAACTTCCCTACATTAGAAAACAATCGCAAAATTTTATTTTTTCCCCAGCGTGCGACGCCAGGTCTCCCGGCTAGCATAATCTCCTTGTGTGCACAAGACGATAACAAATCGTTACATGCTAAACTTATATCAATCAGCTAAAATACTTTTAACAGAAAAAATGTTTTTTGAAAAGATTATGTAGTGATAAAAATAACCATTTCTTGGTGTCAATATTTAGCTTCTTTCGTTTTCCCATGAAATACACATACTATTTCATTATTATAAGCAGCTGATGACCGAAATATTTTATACGTTAGCATGCAAGCTTGGAAATTTGATAGTTGATCGATAGGTGATCATAGCCTTCAAAAGTATTCCTAATGTCGCTTAATCCTTTTAAGTTTCCGACGTTTTGTCATTTGGCGAGTGAAAAATGTTTCTTTACATAAACAAATACTAAATGTCTCCACCCTAAAAAGAAGCCAAATTGTCATGACGTAAATAATAGAACGAATACATCATTGATCCGCCATCAGTTACATCAGCCATGACTCTTGTTTACCCCTAATCACTTCCCGAATTTATGTTTTTTAAAAACTAGTCAATAGACCAGTTTTTAAAAAACAAAAATATTGTATTTTAATGAAATTTGAAAGATATACTTCTCTAGTTCTTCTAGGTTAGCTTCCAAATCGTCTTGGACGTTACAAAGATTCATCTCAAGTGCAGCAAGTCTGGAAACAATATAGCAATTCCAAAAATAACAACAGCAACGACAACAACGATAACGATAACAACCCCTGCAACAACAACAACGACAACGACAACGACAACAACAACAACAACAACAACAACAACAACAAAAAACCCAACAACAACAGCACGACAACAAGACAACAAGACCCCTGTAATCAAAACAACGAAAAAAGCACTTACTCTTGCCGAGATTCTAATGTTGCGTTCTCTGCTAGTTTCTAGTGGAAAAGATGGCTGATGTTAGATACAGCTAAGTTTCTATTTACATTTATTATTTGCTACGTAAAATATTAACAAAATACCATGCAAATCAAATGCATTATATCAAAAACATATAGCTAACATAACAGCTTACTTTTTTTTCTGTTACTTCTTTTAATGTTACTTCAGACCGCTCTTTTTCTTTCTTGTACGTTGCAACTTCCTTTTGTAAGACTGCTTCCCTAAATAACAATTTACATTTTAAGATATCATTTTTTCTTAACGATGGGCAATATCGCTTCATATCGGCCCGTCGTTGAGAGCGCTAAACCAATCAGAATGCCTGAAAACCCGTATTGCCCGCTTGCAAAATCCAGACTGTGAACAATAATATGTTGACCTGGTAAACAGTAATTTAGCGCTGTGTGTTGTTGCCGTTTAAACATCTTGTATTGTTTTTTATACATTATTTGCGAGAACGTAAACATACTTTGTACATATCCACCCTTTCACTGATAATAAGTGAATAAGTGTGAATATCGCACCCCAAGCATGAACAACTAAATATGTCTATTTTCAGAACCATATTTTGTCATTATTTGAGCAAAATTAGTGTTTCTTACTGCGTACTTGTACCAGGTTTTAAATGGAGACACCCGCACTAATACTTATAACTTATTTATGTGTTATTGAAATTATGAGGATTTAAAGGGGCTACAAAACGGCTGTTGGTTTTCGACTTTAATGACTTACACGAAAGTCGAGCAAATGGCGGTGGAAAGGTTTATGATCACTCAGGACAAAAACAACATCTTAAATCATCTTAAATATAATATTGAGCATTTAAATATAACTGAAAATGACAGAAAAGTTCCCTATATATATTGTATATCTATAATAATTTATTCGATATAAGCACTTGCTTTTAACTCAATAAATAAACTTCAAACTATTTGAACCGAACTGTATCCTTCAAAATTTTGCATAGAAACATACAAGTTTATTGCACAAAAGCCAGTCTTTAAAACCGTTTTATAGGTATTAATTACCTTAGCATTTTAATACAGCTCCTCGTGTTACCTCTGTTCCCTCGTCAAAACAAACTTTTGATTTACTGATATTTAATATATTTTACAGACCGTAGGTTATTTTACCGCCAAAAAGAACACTGAAGAAAATTTTTTCTTTTTTCAGAAAATAAAAATAAAAAAATCGCAAATTCATCATAAAAAAGTAATTATTTATAAACAGGTTGTCTAGACGTCTATGTGGTTCTAAAGTGTGTATAATTCTTGCACCTTGACCATTGAGTGGTCCGTTTATTACAGGCTATTCTTCGGAATGTGCGAGGATTGAGCTTATTGAATCGTTTCGTAGCCTCCCTTTAAAGGCGACTCGTCATATGAAATTCGACCCCCTGGACTACTACTAAAAATGATCAATTTTTTCTGGATTTTTGGAAACTTTCTTTATTTGCAAGCCCCTTGCAGCAAATTTCCTCAAACCATTTAAATACAAGCGATAACTGATGTCCTGCTGATAAGTTGTTAACAATTGCTTTTTGCTTTTTGTACAGTAGAATTTTTAAATTCTCTAACTCTAACAAAAGGAAACAATTGATTGTTTAGGAGTAAGATGATTGAACTAGCTGAATGAAGCAAGGCTCATAGTACCCAATAAATTATTTAAAGGTTTTTTGGGGGCCTGCGATGATGATTCGGGATGCAATTTACTCTGAACTAGCTAAAAGTGACCCGATTAAGTAAACCATGCCACACACCCGGGTGGAGCACTTAGGACAGGTACACTTTTTACTACACATCTTTCCCGCAACAGTGGTTCAAATAGTGGTACAGCCTACCTTAACCCTATCCTGGCAAAATAGTCAGCCAACATTTTCTCTCTGCTGAATAAGTTCTCGTGTTTTATCATTGAACCGTGACTTTTTTAATTTTAATTTTAATATTACTTTTTTGCATAAAGATTTTCTTAAATTACATCAAAATAGCACACTAAAAATTACATCAAAATATAAACAAGAAAAATCGTATGAAAGAGAAGTCTTAAAAACCACAAGACGTGTCGTGAGTTGTGCACAGACTTGTTTGCTAATATATGTAAAAATAGCAAGACTATTTTTGGAATAAGAAGATGCCATTTTTTTTGCAGAATAATCAAGTGAAAAATCGTGTTTTATAATTTAATAAAAACAACGATACAGCATTTCCAGTGTAATGTCTTTTTCAAAAAATAACCTTTGTGCAAGGAAAAGGCTACAACCTGTCTTTACCTTATCATAATCATTGCTGCACCATAGTAAAATCGGATTGGTAGATATAACACAAAAGAAATAGGCTAGGATAAGAAGTATTTATGTCAAACTGGAGAAAACCCTTAATAGAACAGTACGGCTGCTCCACACAATGTATATTTGTAGACAAATTCTTAAATTGATTTGTTAAAGATATCTATGGCTGAGAATAGTTTCGAAATATTTACCTTAAATACATAAAGATTAATTTGCATTTTCACTAACCAATCCTGCCGACCATAGGATTATGTTAACCGATAGGAGTACGTCGCATTTATGCTGACACAAAATAATTGATACACAAAGCATTACCTTTCCAACCACTCTCTACGTTCACTTTCTAAATCCTCAAGTTCCAATTCCAACATTTCGACTCGACTCTCCAACATTTCTTTACCTGACTCGATTATCTCAAACTCACTGCAGCGACGTTTCATTTCTTCCAAATTTGTCTCGTCGGTTAATTTAGATGATTCCCAATGTTCGGACAGGCGAGCTAATTCAGCCAGTTGTGCTTTTGCCTCCATAAGTTTTTCCTGTCCAACGAAGACTGAAGAAGTATTGATGTTTCCCTTTTGCTCAGTAAGCTTGTCTTCAAGGGCAGTGATCTGAAGAGTTTTAAAAAACGTAACCATAGTTGGAGTCTTTCTAACCAATTCTATATCTAACTTTTCTTTGACAAATTTTTTACATAATTTCTTAAAATTCCATAAAAGTTGCAATTACCATAAAAGAAAAAAGCAGGAAAAAAGCATGGTGGTAGATTATTACAAGAACATTTAAAAAAATCATTAGTTGAGAAGCAACTTACCGTGGTGATCTTTTGAGCTAACGTCACTTTTAGTTCGAGGTGTTCACTCTATAAAATACGCGTCAGATACATTTTATGGATTAGTTATTTCAAACAACACTTTTTTTTATGTCTTATTTCAACGTTCTTAAAGTTAAATAGAGATTGAGGATAAGCTATTTGTTTTTGAAAGAATTTAAATTTTGAACTCCAATATTACGACGATATTTCTCAAGAAAGTGAAAAAAATAAAGCAAAATTGACAAAATAAAATACTTAACAAAATACTTAAATCCAACAAATGAAAATTAATGAGTTTTCATATTCATAACACATTATGATGGAGTGAATAGTCTGAAACAGAAGACTTGCATAAGTAATGTGGCGAAAAAACGTGAACTTGATTTTTAGAGAAAGTTGGAAATTGAGAATGGGTTTTGAATTGAGGAAAAAAACGCAGTTGGGAAGGTTTGAGGAATAGTGGGGACATTAAAGGTATAAAGCGAAATTTTAGTCGGGAGTTTCAACTTTTACCTGCAGAATGTATGAAATTGACAAATGTACACTACTTTCGGTGGATGTTTTTTATACCTAATTTTTCCCGTTATAAAGGTTATTCAGTCATCAAAATTTCTGAACTTTTGCCATATCAATTTACACGTTTCTTTTTTCAAAATTTAGAACGATTGACCAAAGGTGGAATTTTTTACAAAGCAAAATTATTACTCTTACATTTTTATTCAAAATTTCTGTTTTTTGAGACGGAACGGACACACTGTAAACATACGGACTCTGATAAACAACAAAAAAATGTTATATTTCGTAAACGTGCATGTTGTTTAGCCACCGTGGATGGACACCTTTGATCTGTAACCAAACTTCTTAAACACGACAGATTAAGCTACCACCTTGAAAAACAACTTGTCTTATTTAATACAGTGTTCGTAGCACCATTTACAAAGCATATCCTTCAATTATCCACTTCCTTGAATTTAGAAGTAATCATCTCCCCCGATTTTGGCAAAATAATTTAAAAATAGTGTCGCTTTAAGAACCGCATAATTAGCTAGGCGAGAATTAATATAATTAATGAATCAAGTTAAAGGTGAAGAGTTCATGATAACTGAACTTACAGTTATCACATTCTGCAAAATCTCTTCGGTGAATTTTCCTGAACAAATTCGTCAGGGAAATATTTTATTCCCTGAAATTCCATAACCTTCATTGTTAAATATATAATTTATTCCTGACTTTCCAGACGCAAACAGAACTAAAACATTTTTTCGTTATTAACACAAATTACAGTTATATAGATAAAGAGTCATCGTGGCACAACCTTCAGTAGGCAATGAATACGTAGATATGCCATAAATTTTCATCATGTACATGCCATCTGGATAAGTGTATGCAGAACTGCGACCGTGGACCAAATCCTGTTATCATTGCACAAAGTAACACTGTTTCAATTAAAGATTGTAGGTTGCATTAAAAAAGCAAATATTTTGATGCATTGATTATCAAATTATTCAAATTATGTACACATATGTACATATTTGCTATAGTTTGGCAAACATAATTTGCACACCATTACACAAGTAACATACTCCCAAAAATATACCACACTAATTACACGTACTGCACGAAGTTACTGAAAGGTAAGCATTTGGTTAATCAAGTTTATGGTTTCAGATGTGATGCACGAATGCATAAAAAGTCCTCCATCGTAGAGCCCGAGAAATCACAAATATCTTAAAAACGCTTTGAATTTTACAACACGGTGGACCTCACTGATATAAACATGTATGAAAAATGTTATTATTAAGCTTGGTTTACTTTAGTCAGCCAATATATTCCTTGCTTACACTGCAGAGGTAATTTCCCTCTTCCGATCTTCCACCTTTTTAATTCGTGAATAACCTCACTGGAATATGGCTTATGCGACTCGTGTAAACCAGGCTTTTATTATATTCTGTTCACATTATAACATTATAGCTTACAACATGTCAAGAATAAACAACATGTCAAGAATAAACAACATATTTTCTTAAATGGTTCTAAAAGTAACCTTACTGTGTGACGTCATTATATAAAAATGAACTTATAAAACCTCAAACATAATTTTAATATAGACAAATATACAAGTCGAATAAATATAACTTTTAAAAACATGTACTGTTACTGCATAATGCAAAGAAAAGGACATTGTTTTTACTTTTAATTATACTTTTTTGAACAGAGAAAAAGAAAAAAAGAAGCCTTTTTTCGTTATTTGAGACGTTTTTTTGGAAGTTGAAAAAGATCAACGAACCTTGTTTAGTACGAATACGTACTCCATGCTATATACATGACTGATCGTAGTCAGCTACAAAAATATATCTTATATATGAATGTTAAATTAACAGGTGACATGCACCATCTCTAATTGTCTCGTATAGAATGTACTTTTTCCACCAGTCGCAAAATAACACGAGAACAAGGTTTGGTTAAAACACCAAAATTATGATCATATCCCATAAAAAGCAAGTCGCGGTCTGGTATTCAATCAAAAGCAAGTTTGATGAATCTAATGCACAACTAGCTCTTTTGGAAACACAGTCACACATTCTAAAAGAAAACAAATTTGATAAATTCTTTACGTTAGCACATAAAATCTTGGATTTAACATTTGACAAATTCTATGGATTACTTTTCAGCTGAATTTATGAATGAGCAGAGCATTTGTCAAGATCTCCGTCAAGAGGAAAGGCGAAACAAAAGATTTTATTCAATATTGTAAATTATGTTGTGAAGAACTAACCTCGTTAATCAATTTTTTAGGTACAGAGGGGAGCTATGTAAAGCATAGCTAGCACTGAAAAGCACTCTCTGCCTAACTTACATTGAACCATGTCTATCTGAAAAGTCAAATCCTGGCTTTTCTCAACGAACCATATTGTTTTAATTTTTATCATGAATTATATTATTATTACAATAAGAGTAGTAAAGATATGGATATACGGTGAGGATAAAAAACAAATGTATGTATACTTCCAGAACTTGCAGCTGCTGTCTCTCTTCTTGAAGTGTCAGAGTTACTTCTCTGCACTGATCTTGAAGTATTTGTATTTCATCTTGCAATGTTATCACCTGAAAACAAAACGCTTAATTTGTGAAACACAGTTTATACACTGTTCTCTAATAGAGAACCCAAAAAACTGCAGGACGGGATTGAACTTATTGCTTATTTTTTGCCTTCTTCAAGTTAACGCTAGCCCTGGTTGGTGTTATTTTTCAAGCGTACACAGCCACTCACTATACAAACAACCATGAGCCCTATGTTGCAAGAATTAACATCATTAAAGACATGTACAAAGGGTAGATAGTGTATAACATAAGTATCTGCAAAAATAAAAGTGCGCGAAATTCATCTACATTTCGTTTTGATGCCCATTACTAACCACTGCTTGATGTCAGTTCTAATTTTCTGATAACATTTAAAACTAATTTTTTGGAGAAATTTTAAAACAATTAAGTAGGACTAGCTGTATGCCCGTGGAAGAATCCACCGTCAAGGATACCAAAATGCTAATTTGACAAACCAAGAAGACAAACAGAATAGCAAAATCTGAACAATCTGCATTAAAACTGCTGCAACAAAATGTTTAAAATTGTAAAAAAACTGACACAGTGGAAAAAAAATCAGTAAAATACTTCCATGCTGAAAACTACAACAAAATGTTGTTCTGCATATTGCATTGTGTCAACAGGTTTTAAACAATGTAAGACTACAAGTCTGACAAACAAAAGTTCTAAATTTACTGATCAGTTCATTCTGTTCTAATTGCATATGGACTATTGGCATATTGAGGAATGTCCAAAACCAACAGTTTACAGCACGTCAAGTGTAAATCAACATAAACGAGTGCTTTTGGTAGTCGCAAGTGGATCTTCCTCACAAACGTTTACACGAAAAAACAAAAACAGTTTGCAACACTAAGATCTAAATGTAAAAACCAAATTATTTGGGTGTACTACAAATGATTCTCCTACCATAAGTTTGCAAAAACTGTAAAAACAAAGGTTTAACAATGGTCTATATATACTGCATTTTCTGTTCCCGCAAGAGTTTACCCGAAATGCGCAAAAGCAATAAATTTTACCAAAATCCGTTTCAGTATATTGTAAGCGGTCCCTCAATACAAACGTTTACCCTGATGCATGTCCGTGGAAGAGTCAACTGTAATTCTCATTTGATCTATATAAAGGATACTAAAGTGTATACAGTATTATGCAGCAAAAACAACACAGCACTTCGAGTTTTGAACATTCATCATCTGCATTATTCCATATTTATAACCTCTGAACCAATTGGTCTTAGAATATAACCAGGCACATCAAAAAAATAAATTTTTATTTTGAGTTTTTTTTAGCTCAAATGTCGAACAAAACCAAAGGTGTTGAACAACGGCAGTATAAATGTAACACGGAAAAGCTAAATCTGATAAACCTATTTCCATTAAAAACGCGAAAAGTCAAGAAAAAAATTCACCGAATACTTTAAAAAACTATTTCACCCAAAAACCATAAAATTTATATCATTGAACATGTTTTCCAACATATTTGATTTTGTCATACAAAAAAATTTCCAAAAAATTTAAAACAGGACAATTAACAACACATAAAATAGAAATTTACAAAATTCAATTACTTCAGTATTGCATTCTACCCTATTTCGGAAGGTAGAACAGTTAGTTAGTAAATTCTAAATAAAAAAAATCAGTTATTTCGGCATTTTGATTATATATCGTCTTTACCTATAAAATCTGATACCTATGCCTACAAGGTTTTTTGTTTTGCGGATATGCAGAATTATTGAACATAACAGGAAACGGCATATGTTAGGAAATGATTTTAGTGTCGTCACAACAGCTCCCAATAATTGTCTTTCAGAAATTAAGGAGAGTTTAATGATTTATAGGAAGAAATCCGAATTTAATAAGAACATCACGTCATCTCCTCTTTTGGGAATATTTCGTATGTGGTCAACTACCATTAGTGTGTACTAGTATATTAGATAAAAAATATTGTGTTACTGATGATTGCCGCGGTTACGGCCGAAAGCTCTAATAAGAAATAATTACCAATGACTTGGATTTTTCATATAGAATGATATAGTATGTAGGCATGCTCATAGAGATTTACCTCATATGTAAAAGTACTGGCCGAACTTTTATTTGCATGAAATAACAATGTGTTTTTAACCGGGCAGTTTTTCCACGAGCAAGTGACCGATGAATTTTGTGCTGTGGACAGCCAGTGGAGAAATCCACGGGTCTGCCAGTCTTCAGATTTTCGCCTGTCTTACGTATTTCTCGCATCGCTATTTCGTGCATCCGTAGCACAAAGTGGCGATCAGCTACCATTTTGAACAAAATATGGGTATTTTTAAATAGATGAACAGAGCAAGAAAGTTTTTACAAATGTTTTAAATTTCTTAGCAAAGTAAATAAAAACTGAGAAGAATATAGTACAACACAAACCTTTTAAGGTTTTAAAAACTTACAAAATACAATTCACTAATTTCACAATAGGTTTTACCATGTTACCACCTAAACACTGAAAAGCCCTGATTTTTTCCTAGCTGAAATTTTCCTACCCTGCGACCTTTAGAAAATTGTGATCCGTTTAATGCCTACAATCTAGTGTTTAACATTTAATAAAAAGAATGCTTAACTTACCTCTTTTTCTCGGTCTTCTCTTTCTTTAACAAGTTTATCACTTTCATCTTTTAACGCCTCGTTCAATTTCTGTATCTTCTTTTTCTAAATGTTGTTTTAATGGGAGTAATAAAAAAAATTAACCATAATTTTATTTATATATGGCCACAATTTATATCGAAACATGCTTTCCAAAAAAATTAAATTAAACATTCATCTAAAAAACTTTTCTGTTTTCAGTTTAGTGGCTTGCAAAGTCACTGTAATTTAGGAGGATAGAGAAACAAGAAAAATGGTTTGCATTTCTATTGTACTAGGCCGGTCCCTTATGTGATTTCGCTCTTGTTGTTATATTTTTAATTTTGTCAGTTACCGTGCATGATTATTCATAATTAGTCGAGATTAGCATTTAACAAATACAAAAAATGTTAAAATGGAGAGTCATTTTATTTAAAGATATTCAAATCAAGTGGAAATACCATCGTCCTCATGGGAAGTACTCTCTCTCTCTCTCTTTGTCAACAAAATTGAGCTACCACGACAAACCTAAAACTGTGTGCTATATTTTCTCAATATTTTATATACGTGGAAAAATGTGATTCCCCTTGCTTATACATTTGTAAAGAGAAAATTGCTATATACTCGTTTTATTTTCATAACTTTCAGCCAATTCAGAGGGATGTTATTGTAGAACTTTGATCCATCAGAGTACTTTGTTATACAACTTATACAGTAAACAGCTATTACAAGTTACAATCTCACAGCCACCATGTTCATAGAAAGAAAAAGAACAATTATCCTCCAAAGAATCAAAATTGATAAACCATGTTGATTTCCCTCACATATTCAAAATGTGTCAACAAAGAGAATGTTTGACATTGGAAAACAAAATGCAACAGTTTAGTTATTTTGTGGTGAACAATTAACAATTGTTCAAGAAATTTTAAGATCTTATGCGAAACAATAAAAAATACATTTTTTTGATTTTTCTAAAACATTTTCTATGTTTGAGAAGAGAAAAGTGTCATAAAAAATAAAGGTTACATAAAAAGTGGAAAGTATTTGTTTTATACTGTGATTTCTTTATTTGTCATGACAACGAACTAGTTTCAGACAATCTGTTCAGAGTTCTTGGTTACTGTACTGACCAAGGTTTGAATTTTCGTTGCAGCCAGACATTCTAAGAAAAGATGATTTTCAGAGCTTTTCTGCAAAACATTAATCTTTAATATACAATAAATAATACGCGCCCTGATTCGGTATGGGCCTTAGGCAATGTAATAAGAGAGTTTTTCCCTCTCGTTATTTTCACAATGGTGTAACCGCACAAAATATTCAGTAATATTTTCTGGATTTTATCCGTTTAGACATTTTAAGAACCTCCACAACACAGCGAAGTTTCATTTCGTTATTCACTGATCTCCAAGGAGAATTTTTATATCCATAAACAATACGATTTGATCTGTCTTGATGATGTTGCAGCATTGATGATCTTTATAGACGAAATAATTTAAACAGAAATACATTATTAGAGATACAGCAGCCTTAAAAACGGATTCAGCTACACAGACGGACGCATGTATTGGCGAACTTTCGATAAGTTTTGTACATTCGTCAAGATGATCAATGTAATTGAGTGACTGATCTAAAGTAACTGTGAGATACTTGTATGATGAAGGATGACTTCATTCATCTAACTTTTGTCTGACCTAGATTTTTTAACTTTCTTACAGTAGCCATAACAGAATATTAGGTTTTTCCTATTTTAAGATTATTAATAAGGTTGTTTGTACAGAATCGGTCCGAAAAATTTGCAAGTTCATCCTTGAGGTCAGACACAATAGTTACAATGTCAGTATGTGATGAATAGATAACTATATATCATCAGCATACAATAATATTTTACATTTCTCCAGTGCAGAATTAATATCGTTTATCAATATTATAAACAACAGTTGGCCAAGGACAGGTCCTTTGAGAACGCCACACAACACGGTATTAAAATCAGATTTATTATTATTTTGTGCAACAAACTGTTTTCTGTTAAAAAGTTAAATTTCAAATTAAGATAACTGACGATCAATTATTCCATAACATTTAAGTTTAGATAAAATACAACCATGATCTACGGTGTCATTGCTGAGATCTATAAAAGCTGTACCTGTCAATTTTCCACTATCCATGCCACGTCTAATATCGTCAGTAAGTATAGACACAGCGTGCTGGGTCGAACACCAAACCAATTGAGAGAGAAATTGATTTATCTCAAGATAAACTTGTTCATGGACTACGAGTTCGAATAGCTTTGAGGAGGAAGTTAAGACTGAGATAGGACGACAATTCTACATGTTCTGTTTTAAATCCCCTTTATGTATAGGAGTAATTTTAGCAATTTTCTCCCCTGTTGGAAATATGGATGCCACTAAACATTCATTTATGAGACGGGCAATAATCGGAGCCATTTCCTCAGCTATGTCATCGTAACCTGGGGACTTTGATGCATTAAGTGAAGCTATCTTCTTTCATATGCTTTCAGTAGACACTTCTTTAAATGCAAAACGATGCTGGTTAGGGTTTAGATTTTGTTCAATATGGAAATGATCAAGCTTTTTCCATTTATTGGTCCCAGAGAAAAGCAGAGTTTTTTGCAGTGTTTTCCCAATAATGTGTAAAAAACTTGCCGAAACTATTGGAGATTTTCTTTTTATTAGTTGATAATGTCCCATATACGATGTCAATGCACTTTTTTATTCTTTGCTAGAACTGCTTGGGTTTGGTGACAGTTTCACGTAAATTCTCACGATTATAATTCGTTTAACACGATTTTATCTTGGACGTAACTGCATTTTTTCGCTTGCGATAAGCAGCCCAGTGTTCGTTGGTATTAGATTTTCTGGCTTTTCGAAGATGGTAATCATGATCTTTCATCTCAGATTTTATATCGCTTGTGAGCCTTGGGCAATCTTAAGCCCTAACATTTTTTTTCGGTAAGCGGTGCATGTTTTTCGACTGTTAAAATTGTCCTTGATATACTTTCGGTAATTACGGGTTGTTTTCTTACGTAGTGTAAACTTCGAACAGTTCATTTTTCTTATTCCTGCTATCAAATCGTGATCGCTAATTGGGTTGGGAAAAACATTTTGATCATTAATGTGGTCTTCCCTCGTGGTTAGAATGTGGCTTTTTTTTCAAGTGTTTAGAGATTTCCTTATTTGATTTGTGGTTAGCTGGTTTTAAAAAATCGCAATTAATATCACCTATTGTTAATCGTCTGGATTTTGCAAGCGGGAAATACGGGTTGTTAGGCATTCCGATTGGCTTAGCGCTCTTGATGACGGGCCGTTATGGAGCGGTATTGCCCGTCGTCAAGAAAAATGGTAGCTTAATATGTAAACAAGCACGAAAAAAAAAAGTTTAAAGAAGCATTGGAAATGATTATCTAACTCCTACAATACATTTATCGATAAAAACATTTTAAAGGAAAGAAACAACAACAATATCAAGTTTTACTGTTGAAGTACCCAGATTTAGCGTCAATAAATTTGTGTAGAAGCGTCTTCAACATAGCTAGTTAGCTAACTACTTAGCCAGCTAGCTACATTGTCTATAAAAAACGATGATATGATATCCAGTTTTTCAAAGAAAATACTGAATACAGGACGACGAATTTATAACAAACGCGTCCCCCTTATTTTCAGACTCATAATTCACTTTTTTGGTTACTCGGTTAATATAAAAATTGTCGAAAGCCCATGTCATTCTTGGCTAGCTAGTCGAAAAATTTACTTCAATAATCACAGTAAATAAACTTTAGTTGCACATTCAAATTTACAAATTCTGCTGCAAGTGTCGAACATCGTAACGATTTGTTTATAAGAATTTATTCTATAAGGAGTTTCGAATTCTGTATAGAATATTTCTGTTTTTAGACAGGATTGTTTCGAATTTTAACCTCGAGTGATAACGAAAGTAGTGAATTATATTATTATAAGAACACTAAACCGAACTTTTTTATTTATTTTTTATCTAATTTAGACGGTTAACAAACACCTCAGTCATTGCACCGACCTCGCAAGCTCGGTCAGTACTTAGACCTCAGGTTATATTTTGCGGTACAGCCCGGGGTAATCAGTTATAATTGTATTAGTATAATGGTTTCTTTGTTCTCAGTTAAAAAAATTGACAATAGATGACTTAAGTTGTTGTTAAAATTAGGATGGGGATCCTCAGAAGATTCATGGAGTTGGTAAGTAATGCATATTAGTACGGAATTAGTGTTTTTTAGAAATACTTTTATTCAGATTGATTCAATTTCCGCTGATTCTAAATCTGTTTTTCTTTGTCAGGTGACAGTATTTCGTATACAGCATCCAACACATCCACCTGTGCCAATCTTCCTATCTCTTCTAATGAACGTGTACCCGTCTACATTGAATAAACCACTGTCCGTAACATCGCTTAAGTGGGTTTCAGTGATCCAAAAGATGTGAACAGTTTTACTTGTATCTTTGAAAATACTTTCCATACTTCCAAATTTGCTAAACAATCCATTTACATTCAGATGACACAATTTGAGTCCCTAATACTTTAAGACGTTATTAAATCTGTTGTAGATTATTTCATTAGGTTCACTTGGTTCATCAGTGTTGTAAACAAAACACGTATCACAGTACAACTTTTCACAACCGTTTAACAGCTTGTCCCTTGAGCATTTTAAATGAAGTTTAAACAGGCATACAGAACAATTTACAGCCTTCTGATTCTTTCTGATAGATTTGGTGCATATCGGACACTATCACAAGGACCAGGAAACAATTCTACGTCTCCTGCAAGTATGAGCAGTATTTTAAGCGAGTGTTTCGATCGAATGTTCATACCTCTTTCCTCTTCTAAAACCCATATTGACGGTATAAATTGTTCACTTTGCACGTCCTGTGCTACTTCTTTATCAAAAGAATAACAAATTAAGTAAGCATTCGTAAAAGCTCTTTTCTTAACGGTAGCCCCACAAATAATCGAAACAAGAAAAGTTTACAAGAGTTTGTAACAACCGTCATCCTTGAATGTAGCCAACCACTTTTCCAATCACAGTAAACACAGAGTTCACAGTTTTTATCTTTGAGTGGAGTAAAATCTGGAAAAATTAAATCACAAATTTCATTTTCGGTAATTATGCAAAAAAGTTGGAACTTTTTGTGCTACCAAAATAATATCCCACAAAAATTCCGAAGCTCTAAGCATAAAACGTCACAAAAAGATGCACCAAACAATGCCGTATCACTCGTATTGCAACCCCTTTGCAGCCGTTTATAGTTTGTTTATATTTCATTAAACAGTGCACAACACTTGCAACCTTCGCAAGCTTCAAAATAGGGATTTTCAAGTCCTTATGCACGAATGCTTCTCTTCTGAAATGTGATTTGTTATTACACCAACATACAAGTTTTTTACAAGATTAAAATGCCCAAATGAGCACAATGAAGGTCAATTGGACATCAAAATAGTAGCCTTTCCCTGCGTGCCGTTTGTTAGGAGAAAGTCAAGTATTCCATTGTTATTAAAAACAATACAGAATTTATATAGATATAAATCGCTGCGAAAAAGATGTTTCTCACTCTATCCTCCTAGCTGTAATCAACTTCAATTTATCTGGAAACGAAAGAAAAGCATTTGTGTTTAGTAAATGATGCATAAAACAGTGCTTGTCTCAAAATGTACTGTTATTAAAGTCCAATAGGTCAAAGTCCAGCTCAAGATTTAGCTCAGGATTGACAGGTTAAGATGCTTAGTACTCGGATTCAGCTAGATGAGCTGCAATAAAGGAGATCTTAGTAGTGAAAATTTGAAAGGTCTGAATACAAACACTATAATACCTTTTCATCATAAGCCGCTTGCAAACTCTGTTGTTGCTGTTTCAAATCTTCTAACTCCGATTGTAAGGACGATATAATTCCGTCTTTTTTTAAAATAACATCTCTTAACTCTTGTGCACCTTTCATAAATTTATTGATAGCTTCTTTATCCGTTATGTTCACCCATTTCTGTGTGGCCACCTCAGAACGAGACCGATCTAAGTCGCTTGACAGCTTGGTAATTTTCTCATCCTGTGGTAAAAGATTTTTTAATAAAAAGTATTTTATATTGAGCATTAATAAAATGCATATACAAACCAAACAAATTAATGGAAATAAAATTTTAACCTGTTCTTCAGCTTTCCTTGTCAGGAAACTCAGTTCTTCGCGTAGACTATTAATAGTTTCCATCGACTTTATTAGTTCCTAAACAAAAAAAAGTGTTTTATCACCACTTCTAATTACGGTAATATATGGCTGAATAAGCTGTCAACGCAAAGTGTACTGAAAAGATAAAAAACCGTTGAAGGCAGTGAATGGCATTATAGCAGCACAAAAATCTTTCTTACCTCTTGTTTATCTTCTTGTGTTAATTTAATTTTTGTTTCCAATTCATAGTTTAACTTTTCTAGTGCAATCTGTGGGAAAAAAGAAAGAAAAAAAAACGTCTATTATATAATCGAAATATTTCATTTCAATTACGTATGCTGCACGTAGTAAATGTCAAAAACTGAAGTTCTGGAATAATGACTTTACACAGAGAATGGTACTGAGGGGACTGAAATACGAGTTCGCAATATGGCAGTTCTCGAATTATAAAAGTACTAGTCAATAAGCCCGTGAAAAAATCCACTTAAGCAGAATAACAATGGGAAAGATCCAAATAAAGAGGACGGGAGACATATGTGGAAAAATAACAATAAAAAAACATAAATATTAAAAATAATTTAGTGTATTTTTATACATCAATCTTGTTCACACAATGTTCACACAATGCACCGAATTGACGAAAAGTTCAATTAGGTCTTTATCTAAGCATTAATGATATATTTTTAAAGATTACGCCTTTCAGCAATCAAATTCCGACATGTAAGTAAAATCGACCGCATTCCCTCGACATTCCTCCCAAACATACTAGCGGTGTAAACGAAAAATGATCAATATGAACAATGCGTCCATTATAATTATGATCAGAATTTTGATGACGTCAGCAATGACCTGACGATAAGCCAAAAAAATATTTTACACACAATAAAATAAAAATTTACAAATTGCAATTATTTCAGTATATTGAATCTGAAATGTAAAAAAAAGAACGTTTGCGGGGAGAGTATAATTCCTAACTTACAAAAAAGTTCTTACAATCTTACACAAAGTGTCAAATTGCATTCAGTCCTCCCCACAACACGTTACGCAAAATATAAAAAACAATAGCTTGCAAGGTGTAAAATCTAGTTGATACAAAAATTATTTTTCAGTATATTGCATACGGTCATCCCTCCCAAAAGTTAAACACGAAATGTAAACAAAAACAACAATAACAAAAACTAGGTCATAACAACTAAAGCCACAAAAATCAGTTCCTTTGGTATATTTCATACTGCTGTTTTCCACAAAATTTTACCTAAAAATTTGGAAAACCCACTGGAAAACCCATTTCCTCTTAAAGCTTATAAAAAAATATAAAAAAGAAACAGTTTGGAATCTAGAAAAATCAGTCATTTCGGTTGCATACCATCCTCTCCCACAAAAGTTTACACAAAAATGTAAAATCAACAGGTAAAAAACATAAGAATTGGCAAAATTCACATTTTTTGGGGGGGTTTGAATCATATTTCTCTTAACAAAACATTTTAAACCAAAATCAAAAAAGCAGTGAACAGGGAATAAATTTTAAATCCACAAAAGTTTACACAAAATGTAGAACAGAACCGTTTCTGAGGAGCAAATCCAAATCAACAAAAAATTACTTCATTCAGCATGTTGAATATTGTCTTTACCCATAAAATCTTACACAAATATCAAAAGCCAGGGTTTCAGAAAAAACAGTCATTTCAGTATATTGCTTACAGTCCTCACCCATTAGAGTTTATAAAAAATATAAACAAGAAAGCTTAGCAGCTTTAACAGTCATACTGTTTCTAAAACTTACCCAACACACTAGTGACGTTGAGTACAAACTCGAAACTAAGTAGGAGCATAACTTTCTTAATAACTTTCAGCATATTCATAACATAAACATTATATCTTTGCATTTTTGTTAGCTAGTCGTTTTAATATATTGCTATTTTCTTTTTTTATATATATCCAAACTATGAATTAGTTTCATAACCAAAGTTAAATAAGTGCCATATATTTTCGTTTTTGCATAACTTACGATAAAATGTCATTCCACGTTCTTTTTTGAAAAATTATGTTTTGTTTATAAGTCACGTTTTTTTATACCGCTAACACACCGCCATTTTTTAATATTTTTGCCTTGTCCACCTCTTCGTGGTCACATCCGCCTAAATTAAGAAAATATCTTGCATTTTATCTTCAATATCGTGCGTTCGGCCGCTTCGCAGTATGACTGAAAAATACAACTTAAAAGGTGTAATGTTATTGTATAAAATTTCTTTTTTCGTATATATATATATTTATTGCATATGGTCCTCCTTTACAAAAGTTGACTATAAAATGTTAAAAAAACAAAAACAGTTTCAGTCATAACATTTAGTCATTTTTGATCATCTCCAAAAATTAATTCCAGCAAAATCTATTGAACTTTTCTTCCCATGAAAATTTGCAACAATAAAGTACAGAAATGACTTATTTTTCTTGATAGAAATTTAACGTGTTCCAAACTCTTTCCAAACATGTCGAAAGAAGACATTTTTGTTGATTTAGAATTTACTCCTTGCAAATTGTTCTCCTTTGACATTTCAGATTAAAATATTAACCATAGAATTTTCTTCTGGCAAAACTTTTCCCAATAAAAGTATATAACACAAAATATAAAAGAACATCAGCTTACACAACAGCTTACAATAAAGTCTAATTTTACAAAAATTCCTTCTTCCGGTATGTTGCATGTGGTCCATTTCCACAATAGTTTCCACAAAATTTTAAACAACAGCAGTTTGCAAGACATAAAAAATTTACAAAAATCATCTCTCTCGTCATATTGCATGTGGCCCCCTTCCATGCAAAGTTTACACGAAATGTAAGAAAATGTCCTCACACTATTCTACAAGTTCAGTAAGTAGTTGAAAGATTTTTTGCCTTGTTACATCTTCTATAATTCATAATCAAAAATGATCCCTAAGATCCCTACAAGGTAGCAATAGATAGCTAAAAAAGAGGAATAACAACATAACTTGAAGCTACCATTAGTAACTGGGGAGCTAGTTATATAGCTAGCTTTTTCTGCTTTTTATTACTAACGCACCAGGTGCCAGGGGGACACTAATTATGCAAAATCTAAACAAATATGCTGGCTTTTTTATATAAACAAACAAATGCAGTAAAATATAAAACTTTAATAATTTGAGCCTTAAAGTGCCTTTTTTTTGGGAATGCAAGGCTGCTTGCTAATTTAAGTGTGCAACATAAAAAGTATAACACGTAGCTCTGGCTACATAAAAAATGAACGTCTAACAATATCAAAGTTCTTACTTTTATGAATTCCAATCCTGTGTAAATCCTAACCTAACTTTACTTTAACTTCAAGCTCCACTCTCTACTTCTGAAGAAACTTCTTGTAGCTTCTAACTTCACTTTTATACTTCTACTTCTAACCACTTTTATACTTCTACTTCTAACCACTTTTATACTTCTACTTCTAACCACTTTTATACTTCTACTTCTAACCACTTTTATACTTCTACTTCTAACTTCACTTTTATACTTCTACTTCTAACTTCACTTTTATACTTCTACTTCTAACCACTTTTATACTTCTACTTCTAACCACTTTTATACTTCTACTTCTAACTTCACTTTTATACTTCTACTTCCAACTTCACTTTTATACTTCTACTTCTAACTTCACTTTTATACTTCTACTTCTAACCACTTTTATACTTCTACTTCTAACCACTTTTATACTTCTACTTCTAACCACTTTTATACTTCTACTTCTAACTTCACTTTTATACTTCTACTTCTAACTTCACTTTTATACTTCTACTTCTAACCACTTTTATACTTCTACTTCTAACTTCACTTTTATACTTCTACTTCTAACTTCACTTTTATACTTCTACTTCTAACTTCACTTTTATACTTCTACTTCTAACCACTTTTATACTTCTACTTCTAACCACTTTTATACTTCTACTTCTAACTTCACTTTTATACTTCTACTTCTAACTTCACTTTTATACTTCTACTTCTAACCACTTTTATACTTCTACTTCTAACCACTTTTATACTTCTACTTCTAACCACTTTTATACTTCTACTTCTAACCACTTTTATACTTCTACTTCTAACTTCACTTTTATACTTCTACTTCTAACCACTTTTATACTTCTACTTCTAACCACTTTTATACTTCTACTTCTAACCACTTTTATACTTCTACTTCTAACCACTTTTATACTTCTACTTCTACCCACTTTTATACTTCTACTTCTAACCACTTTTATACTTCTACTTCTAACCACTTTTATACTTCTACTTCTAACTTCACTTTTATACTTCTACTTCTAACCACTTTTATACTTCTACTTCTAACCACTTTTATACTTCTACTTCTAACCACTTTTATACTTCTACTTCTAACCACTTTTATACTTCTACTTCTAACCACTTTTATACTTCTACTTCTAACCACTTTTATACTTCTACTTCTAACTTTACTTTTATACTTCTACTTCTAACCACTTTTTAAGCCAACACTTCAATTCTTCATTTTGAATTTTCTTCTTTTTTCCAAATGTACCTTTTTAACTCCTTTACTTACTTTTTCACTTTGACTTTTCTTCCCTTTAATTTTTGCACTTTTTTCAAGACAAATAAACTGTTACATTTGTTTTTCTGTCCCAAGGGTAACCCTGTTCAAAAGTCAGTCGTTAGAATCATTTCAGCAAATCAAATTGAGTCGTTTTTATCACGTGACGTAAACAAAGTAAACCTGTGGTCTTATTTTTGGCAAGATTGACATACTTTTTTTGGCAACTTCAAAGAAATTTTCGCCGCCGACTTAAAGAGAAATAAGCACATCCACTTTGGCTGTTACAGATAAACGGACACAGTTTTATGATTATTATATAGATTGAATTATGAATATATTGAGGTTATGGAATTATGGAGGTTATCAAATTATGACGTAAAAGTTTCTTATGGAAATTTCATGGTGGTTTGGAATCTATTTGGCTGAATCTGAGTCAATATAAGCGAAATAAATCGCACAGGGTCCTAGGCAAAAACAACATAAAAAAACAAAATTATACTTGTAATTTTTCTTCGCCTTCTTTCACTTTCTTTCGTTCTATAGCAACAATTTCTTCTAATTCACAATTCTTGTGCTGTGAAAATTCCAGCTCTTCTTTACATTGTTCAAAATCAGCCTGAAAAAATGTCTTCTTTAGTATCACGAACAGAACAAGCATATTTAATAGAATTAATTAATTCACAATGTAATTAAGTAATTGAAAGCACAAATATCACGCAAGCTTGTTATCAAGATTTTAAAAAACATTCCGCTATTTTTAATTCATTTAAAAACCTCACCTAAAAATTTCTAAAAAATTTCCATGGTCTTACAAATACAGCTTCAATTAAAAACAAAATCTTGAATGTATAAAAATAAAACATGGAATGGTAAAACATGACACATGACAATGGTAAAAAAAAAACACATGAGAGGCAGGGGTCGAAATAAGGACCAGTCATTGGTCATGTCCAACTATTTTGATATATGGCTGACTATTGCTCTGTCTATTTAACCTTGAGGTTGGTCAATTACCTTCTGGCAAGAGTTACAAAGGGATCACAAGAGCCATTTGAAAGCAGTTCAAAGTCTCTTTGGTCACACTTGATTTTTAAAATCTTGGTGCATATGCCACTCAACTCTGCTTGAGTGGCTTGTAGCACCCCAGGTCCGCCAGCTGCTTTGGCTTGCTCGCGTTGCTAGTTCAATACATTTGCTTGCAAATGTTTTTTAACCAACAATTTTTTGTTATTTCAATCCCTGCATGACAATAGTAAAAACAAGGACACATTCACACTTTTTCAAATGATTCTTTAATAATTTAAAAAAAAAATTTTTTTAAGTTTTCTAGACCTATTAAAGCTCTCCGATTTGTTCCAACCCGTCCCAATAATATAAATTTTGTTATAATATCAAGGTTTAGGATATGGCCATGAGGAACAAAAATATTGAAACACAATCTTCTTTTTTGTAATCACCTGTAAATTGTTGTTAGATTCAGCAGTTGTATCCATTTCTGTTTGAAGGTTGAAAAAGTCTATTTCCAATTTCACATACTAAAAAATAGAAAAAAGATATAACATTTTAAACTTTATCTGTAAATCTATTGCCGGTAAACAGTCATTAACTATCGAAATTTGACACTTGACCATCAGGATACAAAAACAAAGGGTAGGAAATTAAACATATTTTTCGTTCGTGAAAAGGCATCTCAAAACTAAAGGATAGAAAAAGCAAAGGCTAAGCACAAAGCATGCAAAACTCTAAGCTCAAACAATCAATATTTCCTTGAGCTTTAACTGGGTCATTAAAACAGTTCCAAATTGTAAATCAAATTATTGTAGAAACGATAATTTGCATTTAATTAATATGCCATTATTTGCCAGTAATTAAATAAAATTATCTTATTTTTCTTATTTATATTTGAACCTTAGGCATATTTTCCTCAAATCTTTAAAATGAGATTCAAAAATATTTTTTGATAAATTTTTTGCCTTTTTCTTTTTATCTTTTTTCAATAGTGTGCTTAAAATATTTAAAATGTTTAAAATTCCTTAGATATTTTTAGAGTTAAGCAGAACGCCTAAGGCACGATTTATCGTTGTCATCCTGTTATCTTTAACAACAAACTATACCCAAATTTGTTGCGATGATTATTATATCTTGGGCCACCAAACTTTGTTTTTTAATGCAGCAAGTGATGAAATTAGGAGTTATTACTATATAATGCTTAAAAATAGATAAATTAGTTATAAAACAACGATTTTGTTATTCTTTTGGAACGTGTTGTTTAGAAAACAAAGAAGCGAAGTTTTTAAAGGTAGGTTTCCATACGACTGCATTTTCCGCTCGAGCGTAGAAAGCTCGGGAGCATTCTTCTCTTGAGTTTGAACTTAATAGAAATTACCCGCTTGAGAGAAAAGATGTTTAGAATAAAATGGCTGCCGTAAACAGAAAAAACCTTTGGCTACGAAATTTAAAAATAATAACAACATTGTGTTTATGGCAGCGAATTAAAAGAAGACGTAACAGGAAACAACAACTAAGAAAGATGAGAAAACTTTTTCATGAAAAAGGGGAAAGTTATTATTTATTGTTAGTTTACGAATTTAACTACCCATGTTTTTTCTAATATTTTATTTGAATAAAATGGATTGCACAATTGCTCACATTTCCTTGAATTTCATTGGTTCAAAAGCTCGAGAGAAAAAATATGCGCTGAAAAAGTTGAATGAGTTCAACTTTTTGAGAAAAGCTCGGGAGCAACTTTTTACGTCGAGTCAGCGTTCATTCTAATTCATTGTGCATGCTTGTGGGCTTTTTCCGCTTGAGCGGAAAATGCAGCCGTATGGAAACCTACCTTAAGAGCTAAATAAGAGCTTCACAGCCATAATTTTTCAATGGACAAAAATTTCACTGAGGGGAGTTATCAAGGAAATAAGTCAGGAAGGTGAATTTATGTACATAATTCGTTTTCTCCTTTTTGGATTTTTTTCTCATGGAAATACATTATCAACATTTTATAGATAATTTATTTGGGTTTCAGTATGTTGGGGTTACTGTTATTGTTGGGGTTAATATAACAAGCAAAGGAGATATTTCAAATATACTGAGTATATGTCTTATGAGGTTACCATATCCTTAAAGGCTCTGCTTTTACAAAGCTATGTGGGTATCACCCTAGTTGTCCTGCAACATTTTTCTGCAATAATTTGTTTTTTTGATCGCCAAAGAAACTGACTAGACCTGTCATTCTGAATTCTTGGCAGTCACCATGACCACCAGGGAAAAAAGATTTATTTTAAGGCTGTAAACTAGTATTAGTGTGGACACAAAAGCCCTAGCATGAAAAGGGTAACAAGATAAGAAAAAGGTTTTCCTAATACATGCAAAAAGATTGCAGAGATTAAGTATTAATACGACTGCCAATTTACTTATTGGTAAAGGATAATTTAGCAAGAAAACTTAAAACAATTATTACTTGTTTGTCAGACCTTAAGACTAGAATTTCTCCAAAATACTCTGCCCGAAACTTTCCGCAAGTAGTAATATATTTAATTAAAAAGAGAAAAAATTAGCTTATGGTTTTCCTCATCAGGTCACATGTTTTACTTATTCTGTTTAAACACTATCACTTTCATATCAAGTCTTTGTATTGGAGACTGAAAAATGGTATGAAAGATGGCGACTTGGAGGAAAAAACCCTTAAATGTTAGTACCAAATCTAACACCAAAATATAATATGCAAATAAAGTGTTACTTTACTTTGCTTTCAATTGCAGCATATTTTCTACCGGCTTCAATAATTTCTTCTTTCTTCTCCTTTTTCAGTGAATCTAGCTGTTTATCAGCTGACGTCAGAAGGATACGCAAATCGTCAACTTCGCTTTTTAAGACTAAAAAATGATGATGGCGCCATGAACACAAAGACTGTGCTTTTAAGCTAGACCAGGATTTGTAAAAATCTAATAATCTAAATATTTTCTCTAACATAAATTTTCTCTTTTGTAATATAATATAATATTGAAGCAAACACTTGTATTTCATTTATTATTCCTGTATAGCTAAATTGACTTACTCGTAGTACTAGTTAAAGTGACTTACTCGTAGCACTGCCCTGAGTTTCCTTATATTTATCTCTTAATGTTGTTAACTGTGTGGTTAACTCAGATTCTTTGATGGACCAATTTTGACGTTCACTTATAAGCAGTTGTTCCAAGTCTTTAACTTTGTGATCAAGTTTCGCTATCATTTCGGTTAAAGGTATTTTCTTTCGTTGTTCATCATGTAATGTTTGGATCGACTGACTGTACAAGTCCTAAAAACGAATGTATATTGAAGTAAAAATTGATAATCTGCATACCTGTTTCACTGAGCCGAAGAAATATGCAACATGAATTACTTATTAATTACTTCATGCTGATGATCTGGGGATTTTTCACAGACTAACGACTAGTCTGTATAATGGTAACCCTATTCTGTTTAACTGCGCGCAGCTTTATTTCAGACCAGCCACAAAGTAATTTAAATTGGACGTCACGATGTCAATAACAATAATTTAACGTCAATAACTTAAACAAATGAAGCCATTACAATGCACTTATAACTTTAAGGCAAAATAACTTGGAAACAGGATGGTAACGTCAAATACCTTTTCCTGGCATGGGTTACCAGGGACAACCTGTCAGGACAATAGGTTTAATGACATAACCAAAAACATTTAAACCTAAATATCTCTGTAACCTAACCAAGTGTTTTTATTGATTATTGATATCTCTGTAACCGTTTGTCTAAAGTACAAGATCCTATGCATTTTTTTCATCTGCATTAAAACTCTATGCAATAGAAAAAACTGCTAAACAAATTGCTACAAATAATTTTTTTTTCGAATATGCACAGATTTCTGCTGACATCATTAAAATTTTGGCCCTTGTTTCCTTCTTAAATCATGTGAAATAATTTCCACTGGTCCAATCAACTAGTCCGTATAAGAATACGCCAGTCTGTCTGCAATAGCCAAAGTGATTGTGTTCATTTCCATTTGAAACAGTCAAAAGCATGTCTAAATTTGCAAACTTTATTGACGTTACGAAGTCAATAGCATTTTCAAAATTATAGAACTGACGAAGCTTGGTCCCCACTAGGCGTTTTAGTGCATATATCCTATTGAGTATAATGTGTGTTTAGCAAAAACACAGTTTAGCGCCAAGTAGGGATATAGCAGGTGCTAGACGCCTTCATTAAAGATGCACTTAAACGTAGCTAAACGTAAACATAAAACATGTTTGAAATTGGCATTTAACCACCAGAGACAGACAGTAAACAAAATAATGTGCTGAACTTTTGCATTTTTGCTCTGTTATTGTGACAGAGTTATCGATATTTTTTTCCAAAATGTCAGCAACAAAAAAGACTAATCATTAGTTGATGGGAAAATAGATCACATGAAAAAACATATAGGGCCTATACAAACTTACCCAGAAAATTTTATTGCAAACTAAGTGCAGATCCCGAGTTATTGGGTCATTGGAAAAAAATATAGGAGGCCTGAGCAAACGAGTGTCATTTTGGCAAAAAGATTTATGTTAATCAGTTCACCTTTATAATATCTATACATTGATAAAGTTGAATGAACTAACACAGGTTAAATCAGATTGGAAGAAACCATTAAAATACCCTGTCCAACACATGCTAACATGGAAAACAGACATTAAGCAGGGAATGATGACGATGGCGATGGTGGTGATGATGAAGTGCTCAACTGGTTTTGTAACACATCGTATACCTGTACTTACGAGTAGGCTATACAACAAGGCCATGGCAAGTTAATGACAAGAAAAATTCCTGATTAATTTTTTAAAAAATATCTGATTAATTCTTTGCCATCCTACCTTTTTGCTAATTTCTACCTGTGGGGATATTGTCTACTTATAATACAAATACAATTAGCTATACAATTACAAATACAATTAGCTAGCTACATCTCTTATCGCGTTTTCTTAATTTTTTTTTCTTTTTTTTTTAGCTACGTCCATTTTTATTCTTTAGCTAGCTAGCTAAAAATAAACATTGACATAGCTAAAAAAAATTACACTAAATAAAATGGAACATAATTATGCATTATTGGAACATAATTATGCATTACCCCACTTGGAAAATGTTGTAGATGTTAGGGTTGAGCATGGTGAAAAGCAAAAGTAACAGCATCTTGAACTTTTACAACAAAGGAGAGTCAATAAAACTCCTGAGGATGCCTAGCTACACAAGCACCAAAATGTTAGACGTGCTGCTGAAAATGTTGCAGATGCAAATGCACACGATCACACTGATGCACAATGTCATTGTGTAATTAAAGCCAATGAATTGCACCAGCAAGCTGCAGCTAGGCGTAGAGCAGACCTTTTGTGCCATCACCGTATGCCTCCACGATTTTCTAAATTTAGTTAGACTTAATAACAATGTGTTACCTCCTGTGCAATCTGCAGGTGAGTTTAATAAAGTGTGAGCATTGTGGAACTATTAAATTTAATAATGAAAATCATTTATGTGTTGCCCATGAATACATGAATTGTTAAGCAGCAATTCTACCCACAAAATAACGCTTTTAATTTTGCTTCTTTGTCAGAAAACATTAGACCGCCGGCAGGTCATGGACCTCTCTGTTTTAGAATATGTTATCCAACAGGTATGGTGCTTTATTACCTGGTCAAAATGAAGGGCATTATGTTAGTCAATTATGCATTGTAGAGGCTGCCAATGCATTAAATATGTGCATTGTGAATCCGACACATGCTGATTGTAATCATGAAACAATGCAGATAATTCAAGATATTCTAACATAGATTCTCCATATATCGCAACTTATAGAAATATGGCTCAAATGGAACCCTAAGAAACAGCTAGAGCAGCAGCAGAAGAAAACAGAGAGCCTTCTGTTGTAAGTATAGTGATGTGTGAGGGTCATGATTGCAGAAGGTGTAATACACCTTCATATCAGGAACTTGTTGCCAACTTTGTTGGTAATGATCGGGAACCTCTTGCTGCACGAGATATTGCTTATTCATGTAATCAACCAT